>CM051269.1:31290074-31295074 GCA_027921565.1 Artemia sinica
TTTATGTTTAAAATTCGCTTCACTATGATTTTTGTGTATGTAAGCTATTTTTTTTCAGCTTAAAGTAAGGAGCAAAATTAAAGCTTAAAAAAAACAGAAATTATTCCGTATATGAGGAGTCGTTGAAACGATGAGAAATTAAATAAAAACAAAATAAGTTTTCTCAACTGAAGGTAAGGAGTAATATTAAAACTTAAAACGAACAGACATTTTTCCGCATGTCAAGGGGAGTTGCCCTTCCTCAATACTTTGCTCTTTACGCAAATTGCTTTGCCTCAATTCTTTAAGAACGACTTCTGAAACACAAGGGCCGTTTAATTGAAATAAGGAACTTTTCTTTTAAAATCCGAAAAAACTTTGCGTAAAGAGCCAGGCATTGAGGAGGGGGCCACTCTCCTCATATACGGAATAATTTCTGTTCATTTTAATATTGCTCCTTACTTTCAGTTGAGATAGTTTTTTTTTTAATTTAGTTTCTGACCGCTTTTTAAATAATGCCGAGAAATCTGGCTCCCCTTCATGGAAAACTCCATCCCTCCAGAACAAATTCCTCCCACGTTAAATACCCCCCCCCCAGGACAATTTCTTCCTTGCTGAGTAATACAAAAAAAAACAAATGAACATGCATCCGCAACCTTTCTTCTGGCAAAAAATACAAAATTCCACGTTTTGTATATATGAGCTAGAAACATCTACAGTAGAGTTATCTGATATGCTGAATCTCATGGTGTGATTTTCACAAGACTTTTTGGGGGTGTTTACCCTTTTTTTCAAAAATTCTGAAACTCTGCTCAGGCTCGTACTTTTGATGGGTAACATTAAACTTAATAAATTTTATACATTTGGAATTAATATAAAAATTTAATTCTTTTCATCTATCTATTGTTATCAAAACAAATTTTTTTTTTTTTTTTTTAGTTTCAGTTACTATTGTCGCTCCTTACTTACAATTCGTTACCACGAGCTGTTTGATAAGCTATTCCATAATATATCTTGTGATTCTTTATTTTTATACAAGTTTTTCTACAGACTTGGAAATTTCTATTTTGGGTTTGTCCAAGATTAGAATACTGGAAGCTGTAGCAATGACATTGCTAAAGTATGGTTCTGAAGTGCGGGTGCTCCGAAAGAAGGAGGAGGGCATGGTAGATGTTTTATAGAGAAATCGTCCGCGAGTTATTATGTGTACCCGTCTGACTAACCGTATTTCAAACAGTAAGCTTTACGGAAAACGAGGCTCTGTCCCGCTTTCTAGGCTATAATGAGAGAAATGTTGAATTGATTAGGACGCGTTCTGTGGATAACACGATTGCCAAAGATCGTTCTTTTCGGCCAACCATCTAGGGCCAAACGAAAAGCAGATCGCCCTGAATAGGATGAGAGGAAGTCGTACGGAAGAATTTAGCGGAAATTAGAACTGCTTGGGAGGGTTTAAAGAGGGTTAATAGACTGAGAATAGAAGAGGAAGAAAAGGAGCATGTGTATTTGTGTTCAGGCGGCTTGGTGCTGGAGTGAAATGCTAGTAGTAGCAATTGTGGTCCTATTTTTGTCATTTGCAAAATGTCATATCCTTTAATATCAGCAACCCAAAATTAGAATCTTCCTAAATTCCAAGAGAATTAGGTTAAGATCTTCCAATTCAATTCAATTCAATTTATTAATTACTGCAATAAATACATAAATACACTTAAGCGCTAGAGTCCAGCCTCTGTACTTTCCAGAGATGTCAATTGGAGGGGGAGAATTCACCCCTAGAGTTTGAAAATACTTTCTTCTTTGTATCTTCGTTTAAAGAATGAAATCTAGAAAAATTACAAAGACAAGTTTTTTCTTATGCGAATCAGGGGATGGAAGGTACGTATTTCCCTGGAGGATTTATCGTGGGGGAGGGAGATACACCTTATATATAATATATATATAATATATATATATATATATATATATATATATATATATATATATATATATAATATATATATATATATATATATATATATATATATATATATATATATATATGAATAAATTTAAAACATTGAGCTTTGCACTTACATACGCTAGGAAGAGGGGGCTTCGGGCTTGTACACTCTTTTTTCGAACTCTTTCCTATAATTCCCTACATTTTCCATATAACTTGCTTAATTTGAAGAATTAAATATTGATTTGTCACCATCCCAAGATATCAGACCCCCCAAAAAAAGAACCACATGGTCTTTAGTTATAACTAAGGCTATAGTTATGTTACATTGCTACAGAAGCATTACTTAAACGCTTCTTTAACTTTAAGTCATTAAACATTTATTTATCTATCATCTATACTAGTCGTTCTTAACCTTTATTGTTTTCCAACAGAAGGCCAAGGAGTAAAAGGGAATGTGGAGGTACACCTGGCTTAATACAAATATAGAATAAGTCATCTAGATTAGGCGGCCATTGAATGCTAAAGTGCCACTGGACAGACTACTTACAAACGAATTCTTGCGTACTTACTTTGCAGTTTTTAGAAGTTCACAATTTCAAATGTCAAGGAGTGTTTAACGTTTCACGGCATATTCAAGAAGATCTCACGGCGCAACCCGATGCTAAATATAATGCATGATAAACAAGGCGATAAGTTAAAACAGTTTAAAAATCTATGATACAGGGACTTAATAAACCCCTAATCCGGTGTCAACCCCTTCCGGTGTAACCCCTTATCTGGTGTCAACAAAGTCTCCACCCAAGGCCGTACCCAGGGTTTTTTTCGGTGGGGGGAGGGGGGGGGGGGGTTCCTCAAAGATTTTTTTGGGGGGAGGGGTTACACAAAAAACGCACAAGTTAAGTTAAAACAGTAAAAATAGTTAAGTTAAAACAGTTAAAACGATAAGTTAAAACAGTTTAAAAATCTAAGATACAGGGGCTTAATAAACCCCTAATCCGGTGTCAACCCCTTCCGGTGTAACCCCTTATCTGGTGTCAACAAAGTCTCCACCCAAGGCCGTACCCAGGATTTTTTTTCGGTGGGGGGAGGGGGGTTACTCAAAGATTTTTTTCGGGGGGAGGGGTTACAAAAAAAACGCACAAAAAATTTGTTCATGTCCATTTTTGTTACGTATTTACGAGTAAGACAAATATTTCGGGGGAGGGGGGTTCAAACCCCCTAACCCCCTGGGTACGGTCTTGCCTCCACCGTTAAAGTGGGTGATTACTCGTATAATCGAAGCCTTGAGCCACATCCCAGGCAACATGAGAAGCCCCTGCCTATGAAAAGTCCTTATAAATTTATGGTCGTTTAAGACAAAAAAAAGAAAACAGTGATAATCATGCTGACATTTTGAAAAACTATACCAAATCGAGCACTAATTATTCCCGTGTTTCATTAAAAAATAAGCTGTCGATAAAAGATGTTTTTTCAATGAAATATTTATCAAATGTTTGAATACGGCCGGGTACCAAACGACTTTAATCGACCAAAACCGAAACGATCGGCTAGTCTTGCCAAGCAGACCTTCTAGCCAGTTAATTCATCCCAACTTTCTAATCTAGGTTATAGAAAAAAAAAAAATTGGAAAAAAAATCTTCCGACAATTTATTATTCTTGAATCCATTCAATGTGACATGCAAACTCAAGCTGCTGAACTAAAAATCGACGTTATTTCTATCTTTATAATACATTCAAATTTCAGTTCCTAGTAATAACCTTGCATACTCCTGACTAGCCCAGTACACATATCCCAATGTGCCCGTATTAAGGGTTGTGAACCGCTACTCTAAAACTAAATGTTGCCAATTTACGTAGTTCTATTTTCTAGCTAACAAGTTCTTAAAGGGATTGATTTAATCCTAATTGGTGCATTGCCTTCTTTGATTCCTTATTTGCCAATGGGCAAACCTAGTCCAACTCCTTATTCACTCCATTAGGCACAGTACTGAAGAACACCTGTTCTTGAGATATAGACATATAAGGCCGTATACAGGGGGGGCGGGTTAGGGGGTTTGAGCCCCCGAAATTTTTGTCTGACTCGTAAAAATGTAACGAAAATGGACATAAACAAATTTTGTATGCACTTTTTGAGTTTTTTTTGTGTAACCCCCCCCCCCCAAAAAAAAAAAATTGAGTAAAAACCCCTCCGAAAAAAAATCCTGGCTACGGCCTTGTAGACATATATTCTCTCTTATCCAAGCAGTAATTTATGTCACTTATACAGCTGAATTTACTTAACTTCCAATTGGCCTAGATTCGTTTTTGGTTCTTTTACGAATTCTTCGCATATCTGAAGGATCACAGAGAAAGGGAAAGCGAAAAAGAACAAACAACAGCAACATATAACAAAAAGAACAAACAACTCAAATATATTTGCGAATTTTAAAAATAAAACAAACTAACTATTCATTAAAAAACCATCCAAATATGATACTAAAATCCGTATCTTCGAACAAAAATAAAAATCCTGTTCACATTGCAAAGGACTATGTACACTTAAACAACACCACATTTCTGTTACAACAGTGATTAAATATGCCGTGACAAAGACAATATTGGAATCAAATTGCAAATCCCTAGATATGAGAGGTCAGATGCAAAATCGAATAAGTCCACATGAAAAATACCAGAAAGAATTGGCAGAGGGTATATTGTTAAATTGATTATATTGCAACTATCATCTGTAAAGGTAAAACTTCTCGTATTTTACCCTTTCTACATTAATGTGTAGAGAAGAACCAGATATTAAATAATTTATTACCTTTTGTTATTCTTTGCAATCAAATCTTTTTCATCCCACTTGCAACAGGTATTATTTACTGATGCAATGAAGCCGGGATGTATGTAGCTTTATGGGGCCATTAGAGATGGGGCACCCATATAATGTATAATTTAAGCTTTTAAAAAATAATGGCACATGCAGAATGTGCTTAAGCATATTTTAGCGCAGATATCATCAAATTTGTTAAAAAAAAGAAAAAAAAATCAATTTTACTTATTCTGAGATACTATCATTTGTTTTCAGGAAGTGTCGTTA
>CM051269.1:31300074-31435074 GCA_027921565.1 Artemia sinica
TATATATATATATATATATATATATATAATATATATATATATATATATGGTAGATATTAGGACACCCATCTAATGCTTTAGAATAACGGGATTGAATTTTTAACAATTCCGAGTAAATTCTGTTGCGACAGCTAAAGTCTATGGCAATTTAATTTCAGGTTATTATGGACAATAATACGGCTAGTGAAGGACCCCTTAAACAGTCTGACAAAGAGAAAGGGATGAAATGTCATTTTCGAAGAATTGCAGAGCAAGATTACCACCCGTGATGATTTATGACAATTTTAAGCTCTTGACTCCATAGTAATATTTTTTCCTGAAGTTGTCTCAACTGATTTTTCACCAACCCTAAAAATACTATTCCTTAGAAACGCTTTTTAGGTTCAAAAGTTGAAAAGGTTCATGGGCGTAGGCAGCATATTGTCTAGGGGGGGGGGGGGCAGATATTGTCTAGGGGGGGGGGGCAGTCGATAGTGTGATGGAGTTTTATCAACTGCTTTTTCCAAACCATCTGCTTTTTCAGCCATATCTAATGTAAATTTGAAGGTCTAGGGGGGGGGGGGGGCTACCCCCTTTTTGTGATTGCAAAATTAAAAAAATTTGTTTCGCAACTTTTGAAAGTTCGAAGCCCAAAAAAAAGAGGTTGCTTTAATAATTTGAGTTTTCAGGGATTTTTGATACTTTCTATTGATTTTTGATGATTTTCAAGTCATTCTTTTTTAAACAGCTACGTTACACATTATGTTGGTCCTGAATTGATTATTTTCTGAACGGCAGCTAGCCTTAACGTAAAATAGAAAACAAGCCTAAAAACAAAGGAATGTATACGAATCTAAAATCAATCCTACTAATAAGCACCAAATTTATCTCTCAAGGCCATCTGCATCTGCAGGCTTTGTCTTTTTCATATCTGCATCTCCAGTATCAGTATTAACTGTTTCCCTAGTGTTACTATACTCTTGACTAGTTTCGACTATACTCAGCTTTTCTGGACAAATTTGCTTTTGCCACTGTTCATATTCCAATTTATACGGAAGAAGAGGAATAACAAATACAGATATGTCATCCACAGTAGCCACTTTCTCCTCGATGGTTCGCCATCCTTTCTGTGTGTGCTTGCCACGGGAATTCATCACCAAGTCTTGTGCAGCCGAAGTTAGTCTAGAAATAAAAGAATTGATTTTATATCAGGCCTATGTAAAAGAAGGACTATGCTCCCTTCAACCGCAGCCACCAGAAAGACATCCAATCTCAACTAAATGTGACAGTGATTAGCAGCTATTTATTAGTCGAATGGGCCAAGGAGGTTAAGTAAGAATCAACATTTTATAGGGCATTTGCTACTAGAAGCAAGTATCACATGCCTATTTAAATCTTGTTTCATCACTGGTTAAATTACGTCTTTATATCCATGCACTGGACATATTAAGGGTAGTCCATATCCAAAGGATATCATCCAGAGCTACCAGAGAGGTAATCACAAGCTTTGTCGACGCAGAGATTGTAAAACAAAGTATTCAGTTTCATCTATTTTATCGTTGGTTCTTATAGATGCGACTCCTTTTTGGTGTAGCAGCATTCCACGATGAACGACAAACGTGACGGACAGCACACACGTGTTCTCCGTCACGCGTAGTTCCCTCTTTTACCCACAACTGTGACCCATGGGCCATTCAAATACTTCAAAGGTCTTGGTACCGGAAGAACATCTATCATTTAGATTTCTTTCTCAAATAGATACTATATTCTAACTCTTAGCAACTCAGAAATGGTTAGCAAAAACACGTATCGTCATGATTTAATTTAGTAAAGAGGTCAACGATCTAAAGACTTCGAGACCAAAACTCAAAGCAAAAAACTGAAAAAAAAAAAAATCCAAAAAGAAATTAAAAGTCGCGAGAATCCAAACCAGAAAATTACAAACCGTGATGAAGAAATACGCTTGAGCAGCATTCTGTCACATTTGTTGAATCAAGTAGGGGGAAAAGAAACTCATACCATATCGAAAGGTTATCGGCCGTTTTTTACTAATATAACGTTTCAATTAGTAAAAAATCAAGGTGGACGTGAAGGTGTTATGAGTTTATCCAATGAAACACTTTTCTCTTTGAACAACTAAACTGTATTTTTTTTGTTTTATTTTAGAAAGAGAAAGGAACACATACCCAGTCTGACCCCTTACGGGGAACAATGCTTTCAAGTCTAATAAATAGGTTAAATTTAAGCACACACAAATATTTACCTTAATTAAAATTAACGAGAACTGGTCAAAAGAAAAAAGAGCAAACAAGATTTAGAGAAACTTTTAAATAAATTCACATGCATGACCGATTGGGAGTTTTATGGTAGAACAGCAAAAAGGCAATTTTAAAACCGCCAACAGCAACAAAAAAAAAATATCTGCAAAAAAAAAAAAAAAAAAACAAAAAAAAAACGCCAAGTCACACGAAGAAACGACACAATACGCCATTTCAAAGCACCGTTAAAAAAGAAAAATGACTCGTTGGGATTAAATCATTTTCTATTCATCCAAACAAACTATTCAGTAAAAATGCACATGTCATGTCTTTGCAATCATGGGAGATGAGCCTGAAGACGATACCCAATACCAGATGGACAGTCATTAACGTCATTCAAAGGACATTTGGTGAATAGAGGATGTTACAATAGACAGGACCTTAGAAGTGGATGACTTGCTAGTAATTGAAAGAAAAGGGAAAATACCTAGAAATATCAAACGTGCAGTAACTGCCAAGACTTAGCTAAAGAGGGATAGAACAGATGTTAAAAACAGGAAGAATATATTTATTTTGAATTGCCAATTAAGATCTGTATTAGGCATAGTTTCGATTACGGTTTAAATCAACCTATTAGGGGGGGGGGGGGGTAACCAATTATTTTCCAGTGGGACTAGGAAGGAAGAAACTTCTATCTTAAAAGCATTCATAATAGGTTTTTCTATTTTTAACCAATATTTTAAGATTGTACTTTAGTAAACTCTCGAAGAGCACCCTGGTGGCCCTCTCGGACCACACCTGACGGTCCCAAGTCCATGTGAAGGGGCGAGAATCGATCGACAGGCTAATAAACTGTCACCATAAAAACCTAGTTATTACGGAATTAGCAATAGCCTCGAAAATCGGACTAACTTAATGAGTGTGGAAGGAATTTGCCGGGGGGGGATGCACTTTACGTTGGATGAAATTTTCACGGATGAGTTTTCTGGGAGGGGTATATTTCATAGAGGGTGAGCCAGATTTACCGGCATTATTTGAAAAACGAACAGAAATTATGCCATATATGAAGGGTTGCCCCCTCCACAACACCTTACTCTTTACGCTAAAATTTGACTGTTTACTAAAATCGCAACACAGGGGCCGTTTAATTAGAATAGGAAGCTTTTTCAAAAGTTCTAACAGCTTTAGCGTAAAGAGCAAGGTATTGAGGAGGGGGCGACCCTTCATATTGTGTTTTAATTTTTCATGTACAGTGAGCCAAAATCGAACCTGCATTAGTTGAAAAACGTTCAGAAACTAAATAAAAAAAAAACTTTTTTTTAACTGAAAGTAAGGAGCGACATTAAAACTTAACACGAACAGAAATTATTCCGTATATGAAAGGGGCTGTCCCCTCCTCAACGCCTCGCTCTTTATGCTAAGTTTGACTCTTTTTCACAACTCTACTTTCTAAAACAATAAAAAACTTTAGCTTAAAGAGCAAGGCGTTGAGGAAGGGACAGTCCCTTTCATGTCCCTCCTTGCTTCCAGTTAAAAAACTTTTTTTTGTTTTTCCTCACAAAATAAATCTTTCTTCATATCCAAAGTGTAGTAGACTTTTTAAATCTTTTCTCCATCTTTTCCTGTAGCTCAATCAAGGCTTAGCGCATTCTCAAAATGTTTCTACCCATCTCTCTTTAAATTTTTCCTTATCACTAATTGTGGCCCCGTTCCCATCACTCAAATGATCAATGATCTCACATCCCATCACTAACCTATCACTCAAATAATGCTTGTACAAGTCCCTCCTCCTTTCTATTAAACATAAACGTTTTCAATAATATTCCTAGCTGCGCTTCTAACTTTCTTCCTGAAGACACCATCAGTGATTTCACAAACTATTTTTCTAAAATCATTCCATCCATCTTCTACATTGTGAAATTTTAAACTTTCAGTTAAGTAAACTTTCCAGGAGCACCCTGGTGGCCCTCTTGGATCACACCTGAAGGTCCCAAGTCCATGTAAAGGGGATAGGGTCAACCGAAAGGCTAATAACCTGCCACCATAAAACCTTATTACGGAATAATAAGTTATTACGGAATCAGCAATAGCCTCGAAAATCGGACAAACTTAATGATAACTTAATGAGTCTGGAAGCAATTTGACGGGGAGGGGTGCGCTTTACGTTGGATGAAATTTCCATGGAGGAGTTTTCCACGATGGGGAGGGGTACATTTCATAGAGGGTGAGCCAGATTTACCGGCATTTTTTTGAAAAACGAACAGAAATTATGCCATATATGAAGGGTTGTCCCCTCCTCAATACCTTACTCTTTACGCAAATAGCCTGTCACCATAAAAACCTAGTTATTACGGAATCAGCAATAGCCTCGAAAATTGGACTAACTTAATAATAACAAATACTGCGAGCCCATGGTCACGATTTTTGACGACAAAATACTCTTTCCGAATCGACTTCTGGAACGTGTGAACCAGGAAAGACAGTCTGGCAGAATGAATAGTGTCATGAAGACTTGAAAATGACCGTATCGACATTGCTGCCTTATCAGAGACACACATTCCTGAATGAGCATGGGCACTGTTTCTGTTTTCTGTTTCTGTTCTGTTTTTAAAGTACCTGTTTCTGTTCTGTTTATGCAAAAAAAAAACAGAAACAGAACAGAAACAGATGACCTGTTTTTTATATACCTGTTCTGTTCTGTTTCTGTTTTTATAATAGCTATTTCGTCCTGTTTCTGTTTTTTTCCTACCTGTTTTTCTTCTGTTTCTGATTTTATTTAAGTGATACGAGAATGAGATATTTGAGAATTTTGAACTTACAAAATGATTTTTAAAACATATTTTGAAATTGTGTAGAAGCGTGGTTACGCCTCAAGCGATTTCTAGAATTGAAACGTAAGTAAAATGATGGAACTCAGAGCCCTCCTCCAAGCCCATCTTTCCCCCAAAACATATCCAATCAAAATTTTGAGTTAGCCATTTTGTTCAGCGTAGTTGATTTCCAGATAGAAAATATGTTTTTGAGGAGGACAGACCCCCACAGCCCTTAGGGCAAGGGTTTTAAGTTATGCCCTGGGGGCATATAAGGTTTTTGCTGAAGGCGTTGTCGTAGAAACTTCAAAAAAGGCTCATTCGATTGCAAATTCAATGGACTAGTGTCCTTTTTAGTAGTTGAACGTGATTAGAAGGCAACTAACCCGCCTCTGACGCCCACTTTTCCCCCAAACATATCTAATCAAAACTGAGATACCCATTTTATTCAACGTAGTTTTAAGTTCTGGAAATTAGGTCTTTGAGGATGACAACCCCCCTCTCCACAGCCCTCGGGGCAAGGGTTGTAAATTATGCCCAGGGGGCATATAAGATTTTTATATAACGCTTTGTCATAGAAACTTCAAAAACGGCTCATTCTGTTGAAAATTCAAAGGGCTAGTGCCCTTTTTAATAGTCGAAAGTGACCGGAAAGCAACTAACACCCCTTCCACGCCCACCATTCCCCAAACACATCCAATAAAGATTTTGAGATAGCCATTTTGTTCCACGCAGTTTAAAGTTCAGGAAGTTATACCTTTGAGCAGGACACTCCCCCCACAGTCTTCAGGGCAAGGTTTATAATTTATGCCCTGGGGGCATATAAGGTTTTTATTGAAATCTTTGTCGTAGAAACTTGAAAAAGGGCTCATTCGATTGGAAATTCAAAGGGCTAGTGCACTTTTTAATAGTCGAAAGTGATTGGAGAGCAACTAACGCCCCTCTCACGCCCACCATTTTTCCCAAACACATCCAATCAAAATTTTGAGATATCCATTTTGTTCAACGTAGTTGAAAGTTCTTGAAATTAGGTCTTTTAGGATAATGACCCCCTCAGAGCCCTCAGTGCAAGGGTTGTAAGTTATGCCCTGGGGGCATATAAAGTTTATATAGAAAGTTGTTATGGAAATTTCAAAAAGGGCTCATTTGATTGGAAATTAAAATTGCCCTTTTTAATAGTCGAAAGTGAGTGGAGAGTAATTAACAAAACTTACGCCCACTATTTTCCCAAAGACATTCAATCAAAGTTTAGAGATAGCCATTTTGTTCAACATAGTTGAAAGTTCTGGAAATTATGTATTTAAGGATGACAAACCCCCCAGAGCCCCAAGGGCAAAGGTTGTAATTTCTGCCCTGAGGGCATATAAGGTTTTTATAGATAGAGTTGTCGTAAAACTTCAAATTGGGCTCATTCAATTGGAAATTGAGAGGACTAGTGCCCTTTGTAATAGTCGAAAGTCATTGGAGGGTAACTAACCCCCCTCTCACGCCCACCATTCCTCCAAACACATCCAAAAAACATTTTCAGATAGCCATTTTGTTCAACGTAGTAGAAAGTTCTGGAAATTAGGTCTTTGAGAATGACACAACCATCCCCCCCCCAGCACTCAGGGCAAGGGTTATATGCTATTCCCTGGGGGCCTATAAGGTTTTTATTGAAAGCGTTGTCGTAGAAACTTCAAAAGGGCTCATTTGATTGAAAATTGAAAGGTCTAGTGCCATTTTCAATAGTTGAAAGTGATTGGAGAGGGACTACCGCCTCTCTCTCGCCCAACATTTCCCCAAACACATCCAATCAGAATCTGAGATAGCCATTTTGTTTAACGTAGTTGAAAGTTCTGGAAATTCGGTGTTAGAGGATGACAACCACCCAAACAGACCTTAGGGTAAGGGTTGCAATTTATGCCTTGGGGGCATATAAGGTGTTTATAGTAAGCTTTGTCGTTTCCAAAAGGGCTCATTCGATTGGAAATCGAAAGGCCTAGTGCCCTTTTTAATAGTTGAAAGTGATTGGCAGGCTTGACATTTTTATAGTAAAGATAGATGTGGGTATAATGTATTATTTTTTGTTGTTGTTGTTGTTGTTTATACCAGGGCACTTCGTATCGACGGAGTTGTCGTGGGAATTTCGAAAAGGGCTCATTCGATTGAAAATAGAAAGGGCTGATGCCCTTTTTAATAGTCGAAAGTGATTGGAGGGCAACTAATCCCCCTTCCACTCCCATCCTCCCATTTGCCCATTATGTTTAAAAACTAAATGTTGCCTTAAGATAAAATCAAAATGCACTATGATAATGCCAATTCACAATTAGGCATCTCAGCAGTATCCCAAGAACGACTGAGGGTATTATGTTCGAACTTTCGGAGCTACTTCTGCTCTTAAAATTTAACCAAATCCAAGTAGCTTAAGTGTATCCAAGCTATCAAAGGAAGTAAACAGATTTTTTTGCGAATGGTATCAAGTTTCCCATTTCAGGTCAAATAGAGGAGGTATGAAACTAAATCAAATAGTACTATTTGTGTCCAGATTTGTAAAAGGGTGTAGGTTGTTAAAATTGCTGAAAATTTTTCTCCAGCATACAAATATTAAGCCAAATTATAAAGTCTTAAAAAACGAAAAGATTTAAAGTAATATTTTCTTTTTCCCTCAAAAGACTATGTCAATATAAAACGAACAGAAATTAATTAAAAAACTTTTTCCACAAAATAAGTTTTTCAAAGAAAAGTAAAGAACTCCATTAAACAAAAAATGAGCAAAAATAAAATCAAATAATCAACCAAGCGTGAAACTACCACAAATCAGCATCGATAAATAAATGAAACCCAAAACGAACAGAAATTACGATAAATAACCGAGTCAAACTCAAAACGAGCAGAAATTAACATAAGTTGGGCGCAAAACCCCTATGCCTTCCCAAGGCCAGAACAAAATTTGCATCTTACTGAAAAAAATACAAATGAATGTGCATTGTCAGTTTAATATACATATACTGATATATAGTAATCAAAATGTTAATATTGTTTGATTTATTAAAGTTATAAAAGTAAAAAGATTTATATTTTTTCAGTAAAGTGCAAATTTTGTTCTGGCCTTGGGAAGGCATAGGGGTTTATTTGAGGGGTATTATTTGAAAAATTTTCACACAAATTTGCTTGGAAATAATTAATCTTAAAATGCTGCTTTAAGCTGTAAGGTAACAAACAATTTTTTAAATGACAGTAAGAATTGTCATTTTCCCGTGCATTTTTCTTCTTTCTTACTTTTGTTTAAGATTACTTCCACACATCAGGATAGAGTGGGGGGGGGGAGGCATGGTCTGGAGGGGAAAATTTCCCTCCCCCCCCCCCAAATCAACTATATGCTCTGCTTAAATACTAATGACTTTGAGCTGACTGCGTAATTTCATGCTGAAAATTTTTTTTTTTCCAAATGTCTCGAATAACTAGTTTGTATTATAAACATAAAAGTCTATTTTTGGAATGGGAAAATGGAAGAAAAATAACCATAAAGAAAAAAATGATAGCGATATTTATGTGCGCAGACAATTTTTCGCCCCTATATTACAAAAACTTTTCTTTTTTGTGGAAAAAATGCTCCAAGAGTACTAGGTTTTCTCAAAAGTGTTACCGCCACAGAAAAGCACTACCCATGGCAAGTGTAGTTTTTGATCAAAAACAGCTGTTTAAACAGCTGTTTTTTATCAAAAACAGCTGTTTTCTGTTTTTACGAAAAAACAGATCAGAAACAGAAACAGGTATTCTGTTTTTTGTTGACCTGTTCTGTTTTATTCAAGCCCTGTTTATTTTTTTTCTCTTTCTTCAGAACAACAGAACAGTGCCCATGCTTATTCCTGAAATTAGGGCTTTGACAGTGAGAGAAGGAGGCGATACTCAAACTCTTGTTTGTAGTGATTTTTGTTCGTTTCAAGCTTGATTTGCATATTCAATTTAAGTTTCACTTGTTTTAAGACTTATTTATTCATTTACATTAATATCTATTGTATGTTTGTTTGCATTGATTGTTTATTTAATTTCTGTTCGTTTTAAGTTTCATTTATACTTCAATAGGAAATTTTTTTTTTCGTTTTAAGCTTGATTTTCATATTCAATCTAAAGCATTACTCGCTTTAAGATCTATTTATTCATTTATATTATTACTTGTTGTATGTCTTTACCTATGATTGTTCATTTAATCTCTGTTCGTTTTTGGGTTTCATTTATTCTTTAATAGTAATTTCTGGTCGTTTTGAGTTTGAATTTCAACAGATCTGCTGAGCCTTTACTCAGAAGATACAAAATGGCCTTTTCTTTTCATTGAAAAAGTGGTTTTTCGGAAAGTTTTTTTTTAATTAGTTTCTGTTCGTTTTGATTGCAAAAAGTTCTAGTTTTCAAAATTCCTTATTTCAAAATTTAAAACTTAAAAAAACTTTTTTTTTAATAATTAAATGTTCATCAAAGTATCAAAACTGATATCAAATTAACAATATCAAAGTGAAAAAAGTTTGCCCCCTTTGAAGTTTATTCGACGACCCCTTCTATATGAAGTGCGTATGGGAAAAATAAATGGAGTGTGGAGGGAGGCTAGCTGCCCTCAGATCACTTTTTAACCTTAAAAGTGAATTACAACTTTCAATTTCCAATCAAATGAGCCCTCTATGAAGTTTATACGAGCATCCCTTCCATAACAACCATGTATTCCCCCAGGGCATAACTTACAACGCCTACCCTCGGGCCCTGTGGGGCAGTGTCGACACCGCAGTTTTTGTTATCTGAACTTAGAACTATTTTTGACAAAATCTCTATCTCAAAATTTTTATCTGATGCATTTAGGGCGTGGTGGGGGGGGGGGGCTAGTTGCCCTCCGATCTCTTTTAACTCTTAAAAAGTGAACGAGAACTTTCAATTTCCAATCAAATGAACCCTCTCCGAAGTTTATACAAGCATCCCTTCCATAAAACGATATATGCCCCCGAAGCATTACTTACAACGTCTGCCTCCAGGCGATGGGGGTTGCATCGACACAGGAGTTTTTCTTATCTGACCTTTGAATTATTTTTAGTGAAATCCATTAAAATTTAAAAAATTTTATTGGATAGGCTTGGGGAAAAAGGGTGTGTGTGTGTGTGGGGGGGGGCTATTTGCCCTCGGTTATCTTTTGACTCTTAATAAGTGAACTAGAACTTTGAATTTCCAATCGAAGGAGCCCTCTCTGAAGTTTGTACGAGCATGCCTTTCATAAGAACCATACGCGCCCCCAGGACAACACTTACAACGCCTACCCCCAGGGCCCTGAGGAGTTGTGTTGACACGAGAATTTTTGTTATCTAATTTTTAACAATTAAAAAAAAACTGGCTATCTCTAAACTTCTAGCGGATGGGTTTGGGGAAAGAAGGGCATGGGGGGCTAGTTGCCCTTAAATCTCTTGACTCTTAAAAAGTGAACTAGAACTGTCAATTTCCAATCAAATGAGCCCTCTATGAAGTTTATACGAGCATCCCTTTCATAAGAACCATACATGCCCTTAGGGCATAACTTAGAACGCCTTCTCCCAGGCCCTGGGGGATTGTATTGACTCCGGAGTTTTTCTTATCCGACCTTTGAACTATTTTTATTTTTTTAATAAAATGCCTATCTCAAAATTTTCATCAGATGGGTTTGGAAAAAGAAGGCGTGGGGGGGGGGAAGTTGCCCTCGGATCTCTTTTGACTATTAAAAAGTGAACTCGAACTTTCAAGTTCCAATCAAATGATCCCTCTTTGAAGTTTATACGAGTATCCCTTTCATAAGAACCAAATATGCCCAGGTCTGGGGGGTTGTGTCGACACCTGAGTTTTTGTTATCTCACTTTTGAACAATTTTTGACTTACTGGCTATCTCGAAATTTTTATCGGGTGTATTCGGGGAAAAAGGGACGTGAGGGGGGTAGTTGCCCTCCAATCTCTTTTGACTCTCAAAAACTAGACTGGAACTTTGAATTTCCAATTAAATTAGCCCTCTCTGAAGTTCTTACGAGCCCCCCTTCCATAAGAACCATATATTATAGAACCAGGGTATAACCTACAGCGCCTGCCTTCGGGACCTGGGGGGCTGTGTCGACCCCGGAGTTTTCGTTATATGGTCTTTGAACTATTTTTAAAAAAATGGCTATCTCAAGGTTCTTATCAGACGGTTTGAGAAAAAAAGGCGTGGAGAGGGGGGGGGGGGCTAGGTGCCCTCCAGTCTCTTTTGACTCTCAAAAAGTGAACTAGAACTTTCAATTTACCAATCAAATGTGCCCTATTTGTAGTTTATACGAGCATACCTTTCCATAAGAACCATATATGCCCCCAGGGCATAACTGAAAACGCCTGCCCCCGGGCCTTGGGGGGGGGGGTTCTATCGACACTGGAGTTTTTGTTACATGATCTTTGAACTATTTTTAACAAAATAGCTATCTAAAAATTTTTATCTGATGCATTTGGGAAAAAAGGGCGTGGGGGGGGGGATCTGGTTACAGTCCAATATCTTTTGACCCTTAGAAAGTGAACTAGAACTTTCAATTTCCAATCAAATGAGCACTCTATGAAGTTTATAAGAGCATTCCTTCCATAAAAACCATATATGCCCCAAATAACTTAGAACCCTTGCCCTAAAGACCTTGGGGGGGGGGGAGTGTCATGCTCAAAGATATAATTTCCAGAACTTTCAACTACGCTGAACAAAATGGCTATCTCAAAATTTTGATTGGATGTGTTTGGGGAAATGGTGGGCATGGAAGGGGTGTTTGTTGCCTTTCAAACACTTTCGACTATTAAAAAGGGCACTAGACATTTAAATTTCCAATCGAATGAGCCCTTTTTGAACTTTCTACTACAACGCTTTCTATAAAAACCTTATATGCCCCCAGGGCACAACTTACAACCCTTGCCCTGAGGGCTGTGGGGGGGTTGTTATCCTCAAAGACCTAATTTTCAGGATTTTCTACCACGTTGAACAAAATGGCTATATAAAAACTTTGATTGGATTTGTTTGGGGAAAAGGTGGGCGTGAGAGGGGGGTTAGTTGCCCTCCAATCAAATTTGACTATTAAAAAGGGTACTAGCCCTTGGAATTTCCAATCGAATGAGCCCTTTTTAAGTTCCAACGACAAAGCTTTCTATAAAAAGCTTATATGCCCCCAGGGCATAACTTACATCCCTTGCCCGGGGGACTGTGGGGGAGCGTCCTCCTCAAAAACATAATTTCTATCCCAAAATTAACTACGTAGAACAGAAAGGCTATCTCAAAATTTTGATTGGATGTGTTTGGGGAAACGGTGGGCGCGGAAGGGGTGTTCGTTACGTTCCAATCACTTTTGACCCTTAAAAAGGACACTAGAACTCTCAATTTCCAATCGAATGAGGCCCCTTTGAAGTTTTTACGACGACCCCTTCCATATGAAGTGCCTCTGGGGAAAAATATATAAATAATAACAAATAAATAAATAATAAAACATTGGAGCCGTATGGCCTTTACTATAGGCAACGCTATAGCGTTGCCTCTGAAACGGAGGAGACGATTCCTTGAAGATGGTAGAACGTACCACGGTGCAGACTGCTTCTCAGACCATCAACTTGTGATAGCAAAGTGCAAGCTGAAGCTGAAGGTTGCGACGAAAACCTGCGACAATATTAAAAAGTTTGATGTTGAAAGGTTTTATGACAAGGCTCTTCAGATGAAATATGATCTTGCACTAGAAAACAGATTCGCTGATTTAAAACTTGGAGATGGTAATGCACAGAGTGTAGCTAAACTCTGGGAGTCAGTGACGCAGTGCAATAAAGATTTTGCCGCCGAAATATTTGGATATAAGGAGCTAGGAAAGAAGAATGAATTAGTGATGCCACTTGAAAGCTTATAAAGAAAAGAGCAGATACAAAAGTGCTTGTTGATAAATACTTGTCTAGTCATCTCTGTAAATGTCATTATCGTGGTATTTTGAATGAACAATATAAAAGTGCCAATAAAGAGGTAAAGTGGTCTGGAAGGGGGGATAATAGATTATGTATCAAGAACCTAGCCACAGAAGTCAAACGAGCTGCAGGTCGTGGAGATAGTAGAACTGTGTACTTATTAACCAAAAATATAGCTGGCACCCGAACAGACGTCAAGTCATTTGTCGAATATGTAAATTGTCAGCTTCTGAACAGTCCAGAAGAAGTGACAGAACGGTGGAGATATTGCTTCGCTGTTCTTCTCATCCAGCATATCCCCCATGATACCCTTGACATCACAAAAACGCTCTTTAATCTTAATATATATTCAGCTCCAGCAAGAAACCACCCTTTACGCTACTCATGGATATATGGAGTGCTGAGGTTATTCTGAATGGAAAAAAGGCATGATTATCAAACTTTTCTAGAAAGGAAAGAATTCAGTATGGGATAATTGGAGAAGAATAACAGTAACACTCCTGACGATTGACATTAGGTTCTCTGCCAAATAATATTAAATAGAATTCAAGAACAAGTAAATTCTGTGCTAAGTAATGAACAACATGCTTTTCGGCCAGTCAGTCGGGTTGCGACCTTACCTTCACCCTTCGGGTACTGCTTGAAGAATCGAATGTATGGCAGGTACAGGTCATCTTGGTTTTCTTAGACTCTCTGAAAGCTTTTGATTCAGTTCACCGTGGAGCAATGTGAAAAATTCTTTATTTTTGTAGAATCCATGGAAAAGTTGTAAAGATTATAAAAGCCCAGTCCGAAGGTTAGTTGTGCGCAGTACAAACTGAAAATGGAAGACGGAATAGTTTGCAGTGTAATTTGGGATGAGGCAAGGATGCCTCCTATCCCCTATCTTATTTGTTATTATCATCGACCTCATTCCGAGTTCTTGCAGCTTCTGCGACAGGGTACAGTGGAATCCATTAAAGGCAACTTAACGACTGTGACTTTACTGACGACACGGTTCTTGCTACTCATTCCACAGAAGATATGCAACGGAATATTAAGGAGCTAGCTTTAAAGTCTCCCAAACAGGCCAGCAGATTAATGTGAATAAGGCCAAAGCAATGTCAAACGGTGTTATCACTTCGCTAGCTGAAGGTCTTAAGCTGTGGGAAACAGAAATCAACGGGGTTACCAAATTCAGCTGCTCAGGTAGTACACTAACCCAAAAAGGCAGGGGCGACAGATACATCATCCTTCGAACTGCACATGCAGGTGCAGCATTCTCTCGAACTAAATAGTATTTGGAGATATAGCAAGTATTCCAATAAGTTAAAACTGCGTCTGTTTAACAGCAGCGTAATCTCCATAATGACCGATTGATGCGAATCCTAGAGTCTGGCTAGATCTGTAGAGAAAAGGTTACTTGGATTTGAGAATAATTGCCTGCGCAGAATACTTGCGATTTCTTGGGCTGATAGAGAACCCAACACCAGGATCAGGGTTCTCACAAAGCAGTCTCTAATAACTGATAAAAGTTCGACTTAAAAGGGGACAATATTGGGGGCACATGACTTGAATGGGACAAGGACGACTTCCATATGGCGTTTTGTGCTGGACTCCTCTGGGCCTCCAGAGGAGTGGTAAACAACAAATCCCCATTGGTTGTTACCTTGAAGTAGAGGCAAGAGTATTACGATCATCCCTAAATGAACTCTGGTTTCTGGCTCAGGGTCGTTCGACGTGGAGGTCAACCATTGCTACCCTATACGCCACTAGGCGTCGGAGGATCTAAGTCTAAGTAAGTTTAGTATTCAACCGTTCCCTGAAAGTTTCTCCCAAATTTCCATCCTGGAGTCTAGCAGCGTCATAGTTTCCCGGAAGGTAGATACCCTCCCTAAATTTCAGCTTTAAATTAGCCATAGACACTACTATATACCCTAGTATCTTGTATTGATCCTGCCAGTATTCAATTTACAATAGCATAATCAATAAGGTTAGCTGTCTTACCGTCATGTGAATGCTACGTTAACTTAAGGGTCATTTTGTGATTAAATACTGTATTGGGTCATTTATGACCAAATACTATAATACTGAGAGGTTTGGCGATGGAGTAGTGATTGTAAAGACCGACGGCAAGCCCAGTGTTGTCACATTCAGCCCGACGAGTGTCTGATGGGTTTTTGAAGAGCTATATAACATGTATAACTCAAGATATGACTGAATATGTTAATACAATCTTAGAAAATATGTCTTAGAATGATGCTACTTAAGTTAAAGAACTAGAGCAACAGGATGCAACAAGGAACAGGATCAAGCTAAGGAGCTAGAGCAAGGGCCGTTCATTTAAGCGTTTGCAAACGAGCTCGAATCCCTCAAAGTGCTACTGTTACGGCAATTACAGACTTTTAAGCACAGGATTGATGGTTATATGAATGCTGTTGACGTACTGTCTTTCATTTACACATTTCATTACACATGTTGACTGCAACCAAAGATAGGTTGGTTGCTCAAAAGCTTAGATGAATCTCAGTATGCGCTACATGCCGGACCCCTTCTACATCGTTTATCAGAGGCAACGCTGCAGCGTTGCCTATGGTAAAGACCATACGGCTCCAATGTTTTATTATCATTATTTTTTTTCCCAGAGGCATTTCATACGGAAGGGGTCGTCGTAGAAACTTCAAAGGGGGCTCATTCGATTGGAAATCGAGAGTTCTAGTGCCCTTTTTAATAGTCGAAAATGATTGGAGGGCAACTAGCCCCCCCCCCCCCTACACCCATCATTCCCCCAAACACATCCAATCAAAATTTTGAGATAGCCATTTTGTTCAGCGTAGTTGATTTCCAGATAGAAAATATATTTTTGAGGAGGATACCCCCCCACAACCCTCAGGGCAAGGGTTTTAAGTTATGCCCTGGGGGCATATAAGGTTTTAATAGAAGGCGTTGTCGTAGAAACTTCAAAACAGGCTCATTCGATTGGAAATTAAAGAGCTAGTGCCCTTTTTAATAGTCGAAAGTGATTGGAGTGTAACTAGCCCCCCCCCCCTCACGCCCATCATTTCCCCAACACATCCAATCAAAATTTTCAGATAGCCATTTTGTTCAGCGTAGTTGATTTCCAGATAGAAAATATATTTTTGAGGAGGATACTCCCCCACAACCCTCAGGGCAAGGGTTTTAAGTTATGCCCTGGGGGCATATAAGGTTTTTATAGAAGGCGTTGTCGTAGAAACTTCAAAACAGGCTCATTCGACTGGAAATTAAAGGGCTAGTGCTGTTTTAATAGTCAAAAGCGATTGGAGTGCAACTAGCCCCCCCCCCACGCCCATCTTTTACCCAAACACATCCAATCAAAATTCTGAGATAGCCATTTTGTTCAGCGTAGTTGATCTCCAGATAGAAAATATGTTTTTGAGGAGGAGACTCCCCAGAACCTTCAGGGCAAGGGTTTTAAGATATTCCCTGGGAGCATATACGGTTTTTATAGAAGGCGTTGTCGTAGAAACTTCAAAACAGGCTCATTCGATTGGAAATTCAAAGGGATTGTGCCCTTTTTAATAGTCGAAAGTGATTGGAGGGCAACTAGCCCCCCCCCCCACACCCATCATTCCCCCAAACACATCCAATCAAAATTTTGAGATAGCCATTTTGTTCAGCGTAGTTGATTTTCAGATAGAAAACATGTTTTTGAGGAGGAAAATCCCCCACAACCCTCAGGGCAAGGGTTTTAAGTTATGCCCTGGGGGCATATAATGTTGGAGGGCAATTGATTGGAGTGATTGGAGGGCAACTAGCCCCCCCCCCACACCCATCATTCCCCCAAACACATCCAATCAAAATTTTGAGATAGCCATTTTGTTCAGCGTAGTTGATTTTCAGATAGAAAACATGTTTTTGAGGAGGAAAATCCCCCACAACCCTCAGGGCAAGGGTTTTAAGTTATGCCCTGGGGGCATATAATGTTTTTATAGATGGAGTTGTCATAGAACTTCAAAAAAGGCTCATTCGATTGGAAATTCCGAGGGCTAGTGCCCTTTGTAATAGTCGAAAGTGATTTGAGGGCAAATAGCCCCCCTCTCACGCCAACCTTTTCCCCAAACACATCCAATTAAAATTTTAAGACAGCCATTTTATTAAACGTAGTTTTAAGTTCTGGAAATTATGTCTTTGAGGATTATAACTCCCCCAAAGCCCTCAGGGCAAGGGTTGTAATTTAAGGATTCTCCGAATCCTTCATATTATTTCTTATGGAAGAAATGCTCGTATAAACTTTGGAGAGGGCTCATTTGATTGAAAATTGAAAGTTCTTGTTCACTCTTTAAGAGTCAAAAGAGATTGAAGGGCGACTAGCCCCTCTCCCTCCTCCACGCCCTAAATGCATCAGATAAAAATTTTGAGATAGACATTTTGTTAAAATAGTTCAAAGTTCTGATAACAAAAAACTCCGGTGTCGACACAGCCCACCAGGGCCCAGGGGTAGGCGTTGTAAGTTATGCCCTGGGGCATAACTTATTAAGGGGGGTTTATAACTTATGGGAAGGGGTTTTGTAAGGGAAGAACACATAGGAAATCTATTATAATTATCCAACTATAAGGTTAAAATACATACTCTGTGATAGATGCAAAATTGCTTTGGCACACAAATTCCTATTAAGGTCAATTCCAAACAGTCGTGATCCCTTTGTGTCAGCAAGTGAAATGGTCTAAACCCCCGTATTGGAGCTATTTTTTCAATCCATTCATTGTTGTCATTCGCTGCCCACAAGTTATGCAAGCTGTCTATTGTTCATATATAAGGTTTTTATCAAAGAAGTAATCGTATAGACTTTGAAAAAAGCCTCATTCGATTTAAATTGAAAGTTCTAGCTCCGTTTTTTAAAATCAAGAATAATCAGACAGTAAGCACCCCCCCTCCCCCCCCCCCCCAATGCCATAAAAACTTGAAACTTTTTGCAATAAAAAACGAACAAAGATTAATTGAAAAAAAATTTCCGAAAAATAAGTTTTTCAAAGAAAAGTAAAGGCCATTTTAAACTTAAGCTCAGGAGATACAAATACCTGTTAAAATTCAAACTCAAAACGACCAGAAATTACTATTAAAGAATAAATGAAACCCAAAACGAACAGAAATTAAATAAACAATCATAGCAAAAAACATACAACAAGTAATAATATAAATGAATAAATAGATCTTAAAGCGAGTAATGCTTAGATTGAATATGAAAATCAAGCTTAAAACGAAAACAAATATTTTGCTATTAAAGTATAAATGAAATTTAAAATGAACAGAAATTGAATAAACAATCAATGCGAACAAACATACAGTACATATTAATGTAAATGAATAAATAAATCTTAAAACGAGTGAAACTTAAATTGAATATGCAAATCAAGTTTGAATCGAATAAAAATAACTACAAACAAGAGTTTGGGTATCGTCTCACTGCAGAAGTCTAAAACCTACTGCATCATTGGCGCTTTACTGAAAACGAATTATACTACAAATGTTTTCTTTTGTACTTAATATTGAAAATAAATATTAAAATTACAGTAAAATTTTGAACTGATGAGCTTTTAGCAATTAATATCATTATGAATCAAATATTCAGTTTAATTTATTAGTTCTTTTCAAGATTGGTCAAGACAAATATAGTTTCACTACAAGCGAAATTTGGATACTGCCTCCTTCTTTAACTGTAAAAACCTAAAGCCTTCTGCGTCATTGGTGGTTCACTGAAAACGAATTACTCGTATATTACAAATTTATTATTTTCCAGTTCTTACAGCATTGAAAATGAAAATAAAAATTGCAGTGAAAAAAATCTTGAACTGATGGATCTTTCAACAATTAATATCATTATATATCTAATATTCAATTTGATTTTGTTTATACTTTCCAAGACTGTTTAAGACTGATATAGTTTTGCCATTTTTTTTTTAACTCTGCCATTTTTTGTAACTAATCGTGTTAGTTTGTTATGAAAACATTCTATGGCTTCTAGGCATTTCTATTTGAGCGGAAAACTGCACCTCAAACTTTGTGGAACATGCATTTTCTTGCATGAAACACCAAAATATAATAAAATGTCAAGTTTTGGAGTGTTCCACCACTCGCAAGCAAAGTGCCATTGGCATTTTTGAATCCGCATGGTCAATTTAGGGGGTGGAGGGTAGGCTAATTCTCGTAGCAGCCCCATTCCCTCGTGGTATGGTTCACATTTTCAACACCTGGCGTCCGGACTATCATATAATCTACCAAGCATACAACTACCCCAAATCAGTATCAATAAATAAATGAAAACCAAAACGAACAAAAATTAAAATAAATATTAGAGTCAAACTCAAAACGAGCATAAATTAATGTGAGCAGGGTTCAAAACCCCTATGCTTTCTAAAAGCCAGAATATAATTTGTACTTTACTGAAAAAAAATTCAAATGAGTTTACTGAAAAAAAATGTGCATTGTCAATTTAATATACATATGCTGATATTTATTCCCTAAAATTTTAATTAATTTTTGATTTCTTAAAGTTACAAAAGTGAAAATATTTCAAAGAATTGTTTTCAGTATTTATTTCAGTATTTCAGTGTTTTCAGGTATTTGTATCTCCTGAGCTTAAGTTTAAAATGGCCTTTACTTTTCTTTGAAAAACTTATCTTTCGGAAAGTTTTTTTTAATTAATATTGGGAAAGATCCAACATGTACACCGATATCTGCACCATATACAACGACCATGTAATTTAACACGAAGATATGGACACGGTTTCATAGCATTTGACGGGTATTACGTAGGACACTCAATCAAAGGCGTGACGAATGGGAGGAAAAGCAGGTCTAAAGGCGATCCTACAATCAGCATTTAGGCGCAGATGTCTTGTTTAGAAAAAAAAGATGTTTTCCTTACCAACACAGAAAATAAGCAGGCAACATCCAGCATGCTGTCCAGCTATTTTAGTGATGCGGGATGTAAAGTGCACAAGTCGCCAGCCTATGCTGACCTGGTGATCGTGATAACAGCGGTCAAATCGTCAGAACAGGAACCCACTGCCTTAACAGGAGAAGATACGGACTTACTGGTACTTTTACTGTACCACACGAAGCGAGATCGTAAACCGATATTTTCCATTTCGAGTTGAAGTTACGGAAAGTGGAAGCCGTCTGTGGGATACACTGGCAGCAAAACTGAAACTCGGTAAGACCCTTTGTAACCAAATTCTTTTCCTCCGCCACACCTTTCTCGGATCCTATTCAATTCACAAATTTATGGAATAGGAAAATCTACACCACTGAACCACGCTAAAATTAAGAAAAACTTCCAGGACATCGCTGGACTATTCCTAGATTAAGTTTCTACACAGAAAACATTAGCAATGGTCATCTTGCTTAAGGCAGCAGAAAATGAAACAAACCTTAATCAGGTTTGCTACAGAGAATTTCTCGAAAAAGTTTTGGGACGTATGTAGAGGCAAAAACGCTCTCACCAACAAGCGATGTTTACAAGTATCTTTCGCTTCGAGCGTACTTCCAAGTATCGACTGGATTTTTGGAGCTATGGGGTATTGGGCGAGAATGAGAATTACAACCTGTGTATTCAGATGGATCAGCCGAACCACCTCCCCTTCTCTCAGTGTTTCAATGTAATTGCAAGGGCAAGTGTTCGAGGTTGCGATGTTCTTACAAAAAACATGGCTTAAATTGCACCAGGGCTTGTGGTAATTGTAAGGAACAAGCTGTTTGAACTGTAAAACACTCAGTGCCGGGAACCTTGGAGACTACGGTAGCAAACAAGAAGACCAAATTTTTGACTAGTTTCTATAATTTCTGAGGCCAAGCTTAATATACGCCCATGGGCTATACTTCTGCCTCAAGCTCAGGCTTTCTCAGAGATTTGAGCCCCTGATAATTCTCTTGACTTTAAATATTTATTTCCATGTTCATCACCAAAAACAGAGTACAAGAGTTATATCTGATCATATTTTCTGGAATTTAATCAATCAATATTTTTGCCTCAAATTCAACCTAAAAAAAAAAAAAAAAAAAAAAAAAAAAAAAAAAAAAAAAAAAATTGTTAAAGAGCTAGAGCGGCAGACGTTTAGGATTTGGAACCAGCACACATTTCTAAGTCGGGTAGTGAAAGAACGGTTTGTATAGCAATTTACTTGAGGTTGACCCTGTTTTTTTCACACGTTTCCTAGACTAAATAGTCTTTTATAAAAACAGTGGAGCTGAGGCGTCTAAATTTACGTCTACAATAATATTAAAGCTGCAAATAAAACATATGAAAAACATAAGAAAAGGTTCTTCAACAGTCCTGACAATGTTCAGTAGATTGTGAAGTCAAGTCAAGCCCAATGCAATAAATTAACAAGAACTAGGACAATATTAAGGAAAACACAGTAAACAACTTGTATCTACTAGAGTACAATATCAAGGAGGCACAGTTGTGCCTCTATAAAGAGGCGACCCACCACAATGTTAAGCGATTTCAGGTCCTAGAGGTCGCAGAGAGACGGCGGTAATCGCATTTTGTAGCCCAAGCTCAAACTAAGAAACTTGCAAAATTTCATCCTCCTCCGACTTTATCTTCATGGGGTAAACTGGGCCGGAAGTTTGGACCCTCCCACCACAGCCCCCCTTTAACGTTGTCCGATTGGGCTGAAATTTAGAAGTTAAGCTTTCCTAGCGCCCGGGAGCTTATCCTCGAAATTTCAGCTCAATCCGATCACTCCTTCCCTGTTTTCAAAAAACCAAATATAGCCACTTAAAATTCATTTCTTTTTTTTTTCTTAGCCACGCCTACAGGCCACAGTTGGCAACGGATCAGGTTGAATGAGGACTCATTCGAAGCAGAATTCAACCTGTTAGGGCCTTTTGATATTTTCAGACCGAAAAAATTATCCCCCGAATTTACATTTACGAAAAACCTTGTTTTCCTATATTAGCCCATGTTAATTTTTCCGACCACAACCCCCCTTTAACGTTGTCTGATCGGGCTGAAATTTGGAGGATAATCTTTCCTAGGGCCTGGAAGCTTATCCTCGAAATTTCAGCTCGATCTGATCACTCCTTCCCTGTTTTCCAAAAACCAAATATCAAGTTTTTTGGGAATTTGCTTGCGTCGAAAATAGCTTCCATATACTAAAAAACAATTACTGTTGTGTCTGTATAGTCTAGCGGTTACACTCAGACTTTCAGGCGGAAAACCCGGGTTCGATTCACCATCAGAGCAATTTTTTTAATACTGAATTCAAACTTTAAAAAGAAACCCAGTTTCTTTTTTAAATTATTTGAAAAAAATTACGTTTTCTAAAGAGTTAAAGAGGCTGAGTTACAAGGAGCAATAATAAGTAATAAACTGTACAAAAACGTGCAGAAATTATTTGAAAAAAACTACGTTTTCTAAAGAGTTAAAGAGGCTGAGTTACAAGGTCGAACCTTAAAACGTACAGGGATTAGGAGGCACAGTTGGGGGCTGCCGCCCCCCAAACCCCCCGCTTTCGCAGCCTTTAAATAAAAAGAAAGTTTTTTAAACTGAAAGTAAGGAGCGACATTAAATCTTAAAACGAACAGAAATTATTCCGTATATGAAAGAGGCTGTGCCCTCCTCAACGCCTCGCTCTTTACGCTAAAGTTTGACTTTCTCACAACTCTTTTTTTAAACAATAAAAACTTTAGCGTAAAGAGCGAGGCGTTGAGGAGGGCACAGCCTCTTTCATATACGGAATAATTTCTGTTCGTTTTAAGATTTAATGTCGCTCCTTACTTTCAGTTTAAAAAACTTTCTTTTTATTTAAAGGCTGCGAAAGCGGGGGGTTTGGGGGGCGGCAGCCCCCCAACTGTGCCTCCTAATCCCTGTACGTTTTAAGGTTCGACCTTGTAACTCAGCCTCTTTAACTCTTTAGAAAACGTAGTTTTTTTCAAATAATACTATCATGAGTTAGAATACGTGAGGAGCCTTTTCACGAGGTTTCCATCTTAAAATGATGTTAATATGAAAAAATTACCCAACCATAAATGCCCGCATAAGTTCATCCAAGAGCAGGCAAAATACAAAAAAGAATATAATATAATCTTGTAAAGAACAATCCTGAAATTAAGCAATGCTATTTAAAACTTGGCACCCAATAAATTTGTGTTGTCCTCCCCCAATGAGCGGCGGGAGGGGGATGCAAGAAGAGTAACGGATAATCCATACCATGAGGCAACACACGATCCAAACCCATGATCCAATTCCAATTGCTCTGATAAAATGATATGAAATAAATGAATATGTCTGACAACATCTATTACTGCAGCAAAAATTCAACAGTCAAAATTCACCTAGAGACATGGAAAATAACCTGAACTTTTCTTAAATTCCCCAATAAGAACAGAGGCAAAAACCCTATTTTCAGCACAACATTAAGTCAATTTTCACAGACTTAGTTTCACGGACATAGAAATTGCGAGTCTTTTGTTTTATAGAGTCTGTCATTACTTTCATAATTGCAGTCGACCATTCTCAAGGAAACATCATACAAACTAGGCAAGTGAATAACCATTCTTGTTTAAAACAATTATAATTCAATTCATAAAAGAAACTTGAATAATTGAAGACTTCTTTGCGAAGTCATTGTAGTTAGTTAAGGGGAGGCAAGCAGAATTGAATTCAGGTAGCAAATTTCAAAATCAAGGACAAATTATAAAGAAAGGCGTTGACCAGAAACAATTAATCACCTTTGAATTGCATCAAATCTAAAAAAAAACAACATTCACTGGTCGAGTTAACGCATTTGTTCTCAAAACTTAGCACAAAAGAAGTAATAATTGTTTACTAATAGAAGAATACATACTGTTTGGTCATCAAATACCTAAACAAATTGTACAGGAAAATAAACACACCGTTCAGAAAAAATGATACAGTAACAGCGTGAAATTACCAGGTTACACCGAAGGCGGTTCATACCATTATGGCCAAAACCAAAGGCCGTACATGACATTTTATTAGTTTTACGTGGCAATAAAAGTAAAATCTTGCATGTTTTTGCAGACTATTTTGAGGAAAAAGAGCAATTCATAAAAATGATTGGGCTGCAACACTTCATTCCTCTTTTTCTTCTAAATACACGAACCGAGAACGATTCTATTCGGACTTTGGGATTTTCAATTTTCACAATTTTGGACTTATAACGTAGTAGAAGCTGAGGATTTTCAGGTATAATTCAGCAAAACCATTGTAATTACTTCCATAATATGGGGGGGGGGTCTATAAACTAATAAAAATGTTCTTGCAGTCACATGTAGATAGTAGTTTTGCCAAATTACGACATCTTATATTTCAAATCATAAAGCGTTTGGTTTATGTTCCATTTTGGGCGTGTCCTCTTACCTTCTCTAGAACGGCTAGTCGTAACTAAATAATATATATTTCTTTGGCAGATGAATATGTGATAAATTAGCTTTGCTGGGGCCTTCTGAAGGTTCATCCTGGCGTAATTATCATAAACAGGATCACAAGAGTCAGAGCAACCACATGAGAGAAATGTCGGTATCTAAGGTTTGAGAGTATCATTAGCAAACTGAGTTCATGTGGAACAGGTCTCTTCAACTCCTAACAGACTGTACTCTCAATGAAACACTGCTAGAGCAGCCGTTTGGCATCAATTTTGCAAGAGATTTATTGGATGTCAACTCTGCAGACGACGTGGATCTAGTATGGAAAGTTCTGAGCTTGGTTTAAAATAAAAGGGTCAAAGACCAAAATAATGCCTGTAGAGAACGCACCATCCAGTACCCTGTCATTTATAGAAGAATATGGCCAGATAGTCTAGCAGTTCGATGACAGTTCGACGTGTTAGATGGTTTTACAGGGCCCGGTGCTTAGAGATCCTCCAGTTCTTTAAATTGGCACCCCTGTCTTCACAGCTCAACCTGTCCTTGCAGCGTTGGTCTTGTCTTCTACTTTATCTGCCTCCTCGACCCCGCCCCCCCTGTCTGACTCATCTTCGATCAAGCTGACCAAAAAAATTTAATTCCTAGAGCCGAAATGCGGCTGAAACATCCCGATTACTTCAGATTTCCTAAAAAAAATCATCTCGACTTCAAGAAGTTCTCTTAAAATCGGAAAAAAAACAGAAGAGTTCCAAACTACCCAAACTTTTTTTTTTTTTTTTTTTTTTTTTTTTTTTTTTTTTTTTTTTTTTTTTTTTTTTTTTTTTTTTAGAAATAGCATGTATAGGAGATTTGCCTTTCAAAAACATGAGTAATCCAGATATTCTCTAGGCCTTTTATTCCCTTCTTATACAGTGATGTTTAAAGTTGTATGCATGTAACAGTTGTTTCGTGTTTTATAGATTAATTAAAACAACTTTTTCCACAAAATAAGCTTTCCAAAGAAAAGTAAAGAACTCCATTAAACCAAAAATGAGCAAAAATAAAATCAAATAATCTACCAAGCGTGAAAGCGTGTTGTTAAAAATTGTTGAAAAGTTTTCTCCAGCATACAAATAGCCGGCCAAACTATAAAGTCTTAAAACACGAAAAGATTTAAAGATTTTTCTTCTTTTTCCCTGAAAAGACTATGTCAATATAAAACGAACAGAAATTAATTAAAAAAAGTTTTTCCACAAAATAAGTTTTCCAAAGAAAAGTAAAGAAGTCCATTATACCAAAAATGAGCAAAAATAAAATCAAATAATCTACCAAGCGTGAAACTACCACAAATCAGCATCGATAAATAAATGAAACCCAAAACGAACAGAAATTACAGTAAATAACCGACTCAAACTACAAACGAGCAGAAATTAACATGATTAGGGCTCAAAACTCCAATGCCATCCCAAGGCCAGAACATAATTTGCACTTTACTAAAAAAAAATAAATGTTTTAACTTTTATAACTTTAATAAATCAAATAATAACAACATTTTAATTACTAAATATAAGTATATCTATATTAAACTGACAATTCACATTCATTTGTATTTTTTTCAGTAAAGTGCAAATTATGTTCTGGCCTTGGGAAGGCATAGGGGTTTTGAGCCCTACTCATGTTAATTTCTGCTCTTTTTTGACTCGGTTATTTATTGTAATTTCTGTTCGTTTTGGGTTTCATTTATTTATCGATGCTGATTTGTGGTAGTTTCACCGTACTTCTATATTCATATATTTGTAATACGTATATTAGGGGGTTTGCCCCCTAGTCAATACCTTGCTCTTTAAGCTAAAGTTCGAATTTTGTTCCAATTCTTTAAAAATGACCCCTTAATCACAAAGGCCGTTACTTAGAATAAATAGCTCTTATGAAAGTACTAAAAAATGCTTGGCTTAAAGAGCGAGGTATTGACTAGGGGGTGAACCCAATCATATAGCTAATATTTTCTGTTAGTTTTAAGTTTTGATGTTGCTCCTTACTTTCAGTTGAAAAACTTGTTTTTTTATATTTAATTTCTGAATAAGGGACATAGCAATGTCCCTTCCCCCATGAAAACTTCCTTCATGGAAAGATCCTCCCACATAACCCCCGACCCACCCCAACCCCCCACTACCAGAAAAAATTCCCCCTGAAAACGTCTGTATACTTCCCAATAACCAATGCTATATGTTAACATTGGGTAAAGTTCATAACTTTCAGTTCAAACCTCCCCCCGGGGGCTTAGGGGGATTAAGTCATCCTAAAAGACATATTTATCACATTTTCGACCATACTAAACGAAATGGTTATCTCAAAATTTTGATCAGGTGACTTTGGGAAAAAAATGAGCATGGGAGGGGGCCTAGTTGCCCTCCATTTTTTTTTTACTTAAAAAGGGCACTAGAACTTTTCATTTTCGTTCCAATGAGCCCTCCTACGATATTCTAGGACCACTGGGTCAATACAATTACCCCCGAAAAAAAAAACAAAAAAAAAAACAAGCATCCGTGATCTTTCTTCTGGCAAAAAATGGAAAATTCCACGTTTTTGTAGATGATCTTGAAACCTCTAAAGTAGGGTTCTCTGATACGCTGAATATGATGGTGTGATTTTCATTAAGGTTCTACAATTTTTAGGGGGTCTTTCCCCCTTTTTTCGAAAATAAGCCAAAATTTTCTCAGGCACGTAACTTTTGATGGGTAAGATTAAACTTGATGAAACTTATATATTTGAAATCACAATTAAAATCTGATTCTTTTGATGTATTTATTGGTATCAAAATTCCGTTTTTTAGACTTTCGGTTACCATTGAGCCGGGTCGCTCCTTACTTACAGTTCGTTACCACGAACTGTTTGAAAAAATGTCAAGCCTTCCAATCACTTCCGACTATTAAAAAGGGCAGTAGCCCTTTCAATTTCCAGTCGAATGAGCCCTTTTGAAGTTTCTACGACAATACTTTCAATAAACACCTTATATGCCCCCAAGGCATAAATTACAACCCTTGCCCTGAGGGCTGTGAGGGGGTCGTCTTCCTCAAAGACCTAATTTCCAGAACTCTCAACTACATTAAACAAAACGGCTATCTCAAAATTTTGATTGGATGTGTTTGGGGAAATGGTGGGCGTGAGAGGGGGGTTAGTTGCCCTCCAATCACTTTCAACTATTAAAAAAGGCCCTAGCCCTTTCAATTTCCAGTCGAATGAGCCCTTTTGAAGTTTCTACGACAATACTTTCAATAAAAACCTTACGTGCCCCCAGGGCATAAATTACAACCCTTGCCCTGAGGGCTGGGCGGGGGAGTTGTCATCCTCAAAGACCTAATTTTCAGAACTTTCAATTACGTTGAAGAAAATTGCTATCTCAAAATATTGATTGGATGTGTTTGGGGAAATGGTGGGCGCGAGAGGGGGGTTAGTTGCCCTCCAATCGCTTCCGACTATCAAAAAGGGCACTAGCCCTTTCAATTTCCAATCGAATGAGCCCTTTTTGAAGTTTCTACGACAACGCTTTCTAAAAAAAATATTTTATGCCTCAGGGGACAACTTACAAACATAACTTCCGGACCTTTAAACTACCTTGAACAAAATGGATATCTCAAAATTTTGATTGGATGTGTTTGAGGAAATGGTCGGCGTGAGAGGGGGGTTACTTGCCCTCCAATCACTTTCGACTATTAAAAAGGGCACTAGCCGTTTCAATTTCCAATCGAATAATTCCTTTTTGAATTTTCTAAGACGGCGCTTTCTATAAAAAAAAACCTTATATGCTCCCAGGGTATAACTTACAACCCTTGCCTTGAGGGCTGTAGGGGGAGTGTCATCCTCAAAAACATAATTTCTAGACTTTTTAACTACGTCGAACAAAATGGCTATCTCAAAATTTTGATTGGATGTGTCTGGGGAAATGGTGGATATGAGAGGGGTGTTAGTTATCCTCCAATCACTTTTGACTATTAAAAAGGGCACAAGCCCTTCTAATTTCCAATCGAATGAGCCCCTTTTGAAGTTTCTACAACATCACTACCTATAAAAACCTTATATGCCCCCAGGGCATAACTTACAACCCTTGCCCCGAGGGCTCTGAGGGGGTTATCATCCTCAAAGACCTAATTTCTAAAACTTTTAACTACGTTGAACAAAATGGCTATCTAAAAATTTTGATTGGATGTGTTTGTGGAAATGGTGGGCGTGAGGGGGGGTTAGTTGCCCTTCAATCACTTTCGACTATTAAAAAGGGCACTAGCCCTTTGAATTTCCAATCGAATGAGCCCTTTTTCAAGTTTCTACCACGAAGCTTTCAATAAAAACCTTATATGTCCTCAGGGCATAGCTTACAACCCTTACCCTGAGGGCTGTCGGGGTAGTTTCATCCTCAAAGGTATAATTTCCAGACCTTTCAACTACTTTGAACAAAATGGCTATCTAAAATTTTTATTGGATGTGTTTGGGGAATTGGTGGGCGTGGAAGGGGTGTTAGTTGCCTTCCAATCACTTTCGACTATTAAAAGGACACAAGCCACTCCAATTTCTAGTCGAATGAGTATGAAAAAAAAAAATAAAATACATTGTGCCAACATCGTTCTTTGCTTAGGCAGCGCGATTGCGCTGCCTATGATAATCTTTATTAATTGTTCTGATAAACGTTGTGATGTCGTTTTTGCTTATTCCCGATTTTTGTCGTTTTCTCTATTTTGCACTTCGACTCTGTGTACTTTTTTTGTATTGTCTGACGGGTTAGAAATAAATAAACAAGCAGAAGAATCTATCCAACGCAAACAAGACCGTCCCACTTAAGTTTAGCTTAATGGAAAAACTCAGTCAAAGCAATGGAATCTACGGAGAATCATACCACTGATAAATGACCAACTAGTCAGCCAGTTGGCTAATCCAAGCTGAAATATATACAGGAAATACAGGGACCAACCAAATAGTTGGCTAAAATCAAGATAGCAAGGTAATAGGCCCTTTACCTGCAGGCTCCCAATTCACCAACCGCTACCTTATTGGTGTTTACCAACAACTGGCAATTTTGAGAATTCCCTCAAAACTAATAAGTTCAAGAAATAGTAAAAAGAAAGGGTACAGGTTTCATAACAGTTTTTCCATTATGGAAAATTGGTGGCTGAGATGGGTAGCAAATGATTTGAGTTGTATACCTTGTGTCGTTTTTACACTCTCAAAAGCGAGAGCTGAAATATATGCGGCCATTAACATTGCATTCATGTGTATCAAGCGAATTGCGAGCACGTCCGAAAGGACATTGTTTTTTATATTATCTTTTGCAAGCAAACCCAGCAAAGCCGAAGTTTGGCTGGACATTCCTGAACAGTGAGGTTACGCCAGTTGTGTTAGCCCTTAATCCATTGTCAGATGGCAGGTCCCCTGGGTAATACATATTCATATGCCGTAAAAAAAAAAAAAAAAAAAATTCATGTGCGGGGAAAGTAACCTTGTGATTTAGTGTTTGGCTGTGGTATAAAATCTTAGAATACCTCTTCTATGCTGTATTGATTCTTCTAGTTCCATCTTGTTTTATTTTTTTTTTTTTCATCCATAATTGGGACTCAGATGGAAAGTTTAATATGCTGAGCCAGTGCCATTTAAAGTGTGTTATTTATTCAGTATATTATACGCAGTAATTAGTAATTAGCAAGTAATCATTCGAAGAATATCTCGATTTTTTTTATCTTGCTATTAGTAATTGTGCTTAAGAATGAAATGAAAAAACATATATCTTCAAGCTAATTTGCGTAAATTCCTGAGCAGATGTTTGCATTAATAAGTACATAGTCATATTTATCAAGCTCGAGAGCACCAAAATATCCGTTACTCGTCAAATACTTTGATATTAAAGCGGTTTTTTATTTCTTAGACGAGCAAAAACGATACTATAGCAAGTTTCAAGGTCCTTGGTGATAAGCCCTACCATACATCAATGGGGCTGATGATCAGAGACATCAATAGCAATTGTGTCATAAATATTGAAATCTTCGCAGATCTTTTTGTACGACATAAAAACATTTTTTTTTTCGCGGACTAATATGTCCAAGCCGAGTAAACACCTCCCATATTACTGAGCAGCACTAATACTGATTAATCCATATTCTTTTGTCAAACTTTCTACTGCTCACTGACCACATTCCTGTCACATTTTCACTGAATGGCTCCCTGACTGCAATGAGTCTGTTAGGAGAAAGGTGATGCAAGTATAAAACTAAGGTTAATGATTGTTAAATCTTCTATAGGCTTTCCGGATTTGTTTACCCTTTCCCCCCTTTACTGTGTTCACCACATCTCGGCTATAAGTGGATTGATTTTCTTGAGAAAGATGTCGTTTCTACGAAGAAATCTATACACTACTGTTGTTTCAGTTTCGTTTGTGGAACCAAAAGATTGTCAGCACTTGATGAATGCTGAAAAGTGATGAGTGCTGATCTAGCCAGATTAGAGCACCAATTTTTTCTACCTCCTTACAAAAGTATTTCATTGTGATTCCACAGTGTTTTAGTCTTTTCTTTAAAAAAAAACAAGCAAAGGAATTTCACTTTGAGGCTTCCTTTTTTAACCTTTTTTAAAGTGATGTGCAGATATTACTGGTATAGTGCTCTACACAAAAGCTGCTGGCTGCTAGGTTATTAGGCTATAAAGGGCAGTTCGTTTGTCCTTATTTGGGGGTGTCCATGGCTCTCAGGCAAATCAATAATGAATTTCAGTTCCTAAGCTTTTTCGTCACCATTTTCTTAAAATAGTACATCCATCCATCTTTGTTTGCATTGACAGAGATATTGTATTTGAGGGCTTTCAAAATTCTCATTCTAGTTAGAAATCTCTCAAAGACACTCATTTGGACATTAGTGGTTGGTGCAAAATGTACGAAGGTTGTTCGGGAAGTAGACTCTGATTATTTATTTTCAACTTTTAGTTACTATGGGCTGGGGCTCGCCTTTTACTACGTTGCGGCAAATGAACCAAGAAGTATGCATTATATACATCTCAAAATTACAATTTTGATATACTTTTCAACGAACTAGCATTCAGGTTCAGACACTTTTCATATCTCTGCAATAGCTTAGAAATGATATCAGCCCAGAAATCTATCACCTATGCCTTCAGCCAGCATGTGATCTCATCTTTCAGCTCCTAATCATCATCAAACGGCTAAATCATTGATAAACAAGATCGTTACCGGAGACGTAACCTGACCATTGTAACTAATTTCTGAGACGAAAGTAGAGTCAAGGATGTGGGCCCACACAAATTCACCAAATGAACGCAAAAAAGCCCTGCCAACATTTTTCTGGCAAGAAAATCATGGCAACCTCATAGCGGTATGTCCTCTGGTCAAATAAAAAAAAAAAAGACAATTCTGGTCAAATCAGATGGGAATCATGAGAAGATTGTTGGCTCTTATCACTGCACATCTATTTTACAGATTGATCACTTTTTCTTCTTCTTCTTTTTATGAAAAATACACTTACGAAAACCTCAGATCTACAAGCCTACAGATCTACAAACAGATCTACTTTTTCTTCTTCTTCTTTTTATGAAAAATACACTTACGAAAACCTCAGATCTACAAACCTACAGATCTACAAACAGATCTACTTTTTCTTCTTCTTCTTTTTATGAAAAATACACTTACGAAAACCTCAGATCTACAAACAGATCTACTTTTTCTTCTTCTTCTTTTATGAAAAATACACTTACGAAAACCTCAGATCTACAAACCTACAGATCTACAAACAGATCTACTTTTTCTTCTTCTTCTTTTTATGAAAAACACACTTAAGAAAACCTCAGATCTACAAACCTACAGATCTACAAACAGATCTACTTTTTCTTCTTCTTCTTTTTATGAAAAATACACTTACGAAAACCTCAGATCTACAAACCTACAGATCTACAAACAGATCTACTTTTTCTTCTTCTTCTTTTTATGAAAAATACACTTACGAAAACCTCAGATCTACAAACCTACAGATCTACAAACAGATCTACTTTTTCTTCTTCTTCTTTTTATGAAAAATACACTTACGAAAACCTCAGATCTACAAACCTACAGATCTACAAACAGATCTACTTTTTCTTCTTCTTCTTTTTATGAAAAATACACTTACGAAAACCTCAGATCTACAAACCTACAGATCTACAAACAGATCTACTTTTTCTTCTTCTTCTTTTTATGAAAAATACACTTACGAAAACCTCAGATCTACAAACCTACAGATCTACAAACAGATCTACTTTTTCTTCTTCTTCTTTTTATGAAAAATACACTTACGAAAACCTCAGATCTACAAACCTACAGATCTACAAACAGATCTACTTTTTCTTCTTCTTCTTTTTATGAAAAATACACTTACGAAAACCTCAGATCTACAAACCTACAGATCTACAAACAGATCTACTTTTTCTTCTTCTTCTTTTTATGAAAAATACACTTACGAAAACCTCACAAAATATCAAAATAAATTCTCCGAATAGAGAGCACATAGGCCGTGGAGAATTTTTTCTTATTAAATCTAGGTAAAAACCTAGAACTACTAAATATAAAAATGAAAAAAAGAAAGGAGATTGACCTCCAGTAAGCAATTATGAAAGTATCAAACATATCTATGTCAACAGTCGTTCATTACCAGGATGAATGATTCTATATATTAATGCCAACTTCGAATTTCTTTGCGAATGGGATATTATCTGTGGGTCTGTCTCAGGAGCTTGTGACTAATTTTCAAACCCTTTCCTCTAGTCTCACTGACTCCAAGTTCTGCACTCAAAATCAAATTCCATGGAAATGCCTTTTTACGTAATAAAAACAAACCAGTGAAACAAATTCTGATGCATCTACCTGACAATTAGATACTTTCAGGGATGTAATTAAAAATTTAAATTTGAAAAATTTGCAGTTTCAAATAAGCAAGAAAGTATTTGAAAATATCAAATCGTTGGAAGTTAGTTAAAAATACCTAAATGCTTAGATATGTTTCAAGAGCAGAAGTGCTTAAGTGCAGAAATCGGTTTCAAATATACTTTTATGGGTAAAACACACCTTCAAAATCCAGTAAACAACGGTTTTATTGATAATTACGCGCTTAAACAAGGCGGTACTAAAAAAATAAATCTCTGAGATATATTTTTGGCTCAACTGTAAAATCAATCTATTAGTTTTTTAGAATCATAATTTATGATAATTCAGACTCAAATAAATGGTACAATCTAAATTCTAAAACCTTTGAAAATATGTGTAATAATTTTGTTTATCAAGAACTTAACATTGATATTTAGTCCACTTTCTGTTGTCTGATGGATTCAAAACAAAGGCTCTAAAATACATACAAAAGTGTTTAACTGATAACTACACCAATTACGATAATTAAAACATGTTACAGAACTTAGTGGTATTTTTTTTGTTCCCATGCTTCAGTCTATTCAGGCCTATAACATCAGCAAAGAGAACTAAGATTATTACAGAAAAGTGTATGGATTAATCCGCCATCTATATTAAGATTTCAAAATAAGTTTATTTTATTTAAACAAAAAGAAAAGTTTAAGAAATATTTCAGAGGAGAAACATTATTAAAAGAAAAAGAGACGCCCGTCCTTCAGGACAAACCCTCTGCCTCCCCCAGTCCTAAAGGCGGACCTATGTGCACCTATGGTAATATAGCTACTGCTGTGTATGGTAGACGAAATAAATAGAGATTCTAAAGACGATTTATCGAGTCATCGATACTGTTAAATGTATCGGATATAAAATTGAAGAAGTCATTTAGTTCCTTAAACAAATTTTATTTTATATCTATGTCTTGTTCATCTTTTTATAAATTTGTTCACGAGGACAATTTATGTGCTAAAAATGTCATTTTTATGACCTGGCACTATATATATATATATATAAAAAAAAAAAAAATTAACACTACCTGACAAGTCAGATATTGAATGCTTGTTTAGATTAATGAAATTTCCAAGTCTGTTTATATAAGAGATCACTCCCCTTCTTAAACTTTTCATTTTGGGTATTTTCTCTTCCTGCGTTTAGCAAATCAAATAGCTTTATCACGTATATCTATCCTTGAAACAATCAATATGTTTAAATAAATTATCAATTAGCATCTGCTATGCAGTTAGAAGAAAAATCAACAGAAAATTACACAAAAACCAAACACTAGAACAATATTACAAAAAATTATATAAGTTAAAATAAATGTTTTTATTACGTTATCATAGGCAGTGCAATAGCGCTGCCGAAGTAAAGAGTGATGTGGGCACAATGTATTATTTATTTACTTTTTTAAACCCGGGTACTTCGTATCGAAAAAGTTGTCGAAGAAACTTCGAAAAGGGCTCGTATTTTCCCGAAACCAAGAACCCCCCCCCCCGAAATGTTTGTCTGACTAGTAAAAACGTAACAAAAATGGCAATAAACAAATTTTGTATGCGTTTTTAGAGTTTTTTTTTGTGTAATACCCACCCCCCCCCACCTAAAATTTTTTTTTTTTAGTAAAACCCCCTCCGAAAAAAAATCCTGGATAAGGCCCTGCCCAAAATGCATCTGATAGAAATTTTGAGATTGCCATTTGTTGTCGTAGAAACTTTGAAAACAGCTCATTCAATTTGAAATTGATAGGGCCAGTGCCCTTTCTAATAGTCGAAAGTGATTTGAGGCAGCTAACCCCCCTCCCACGCCCACCATTTCCCCAAACACATCCAATCAAAATTTTGAGATAACCATTTTGTTCAGAATAATTAAAAGGTCCGGAAATTATGTCTTTGAAGATGACATCCCTCCCCAAAGCCCTCAGGGCAAGGGTTGTACGTTATGCCCTGGGGGCATTTAAGGTATATATAGGAAGGGTGATCGTATAAACTTCGGAGAGCCTCATTGGATTGGTAATCAGAAGTTCTAGCACCCTTTTTAAGATTCAGAATGATCGGAGGGTGGATACCCCCCCCCCCTCACACACACCTCGTATTTTCCCGAAATGCATCCGATAGAAATTTTGAGATGACCATTTGTTGTCGTCGAAACTTCGAAAAAGGCTTATTCGATTGGAAATTAAAAGGGCTTGTGCCCTTTTCATTATTCAAAAGTGACTGGAGGGCAACAAACCCCCCCCCCCATGCCTATCAATTCTTAAGACACATTTCATCAAAATTTTGAGAAAGCCATTTTGTTCAACGTAGCTGAAAGGTCTTGAAATTATGTCTTTGACAACCCCCATACCTTCTCAAGGCCAGAACAAAATTTGCACTTTACTGAAAAAAAATGGCTGTGGATTGTCAGTTTAGTATAGGCTACATATAATGATATATATTCCTTAAAGTTTTAATAATTTTGTATTTATTAAAGTTAAAAAGTTAAAACATTTTAAACGTATCTTGTTTATTTCAATTATACAGTAAATAACGGAGTCAAACTCATAACGAGCAAAAAATAACATGAGTAGCGCTGACAACCCCCATTCCTTCTCAAGACCAGAACATAATTTGCACTTTACTGAAAACAAAATACATTTAAAATGCTTTCACTTGTTTAAAATGCTTTACTAGATATATGAAACGGGAAGTCCTCCCCCTTGCACTCCAATTACAGCACGGGTGTCTGGTGCTCTTTTTAAGAGTAACAAGAGATTCGAGGGCAAGCAGCCCTTCTCTCAAGCCCATTCTTTTTCCAAACACACCCAGTCAAAATTTTGAGATAGCCATTTTGTTCAGCATGGTAGGACGGTCCAGCAACTATATCTTTGGGGATATAAGGCATGTCACCCCCTACAATTATGCAATTGGCCCATTATGCTTTAAAACTGAATGTTGCTGTAAAAGAAATCAAAAGGCATTGTGTTTATGGTTGCCAATAAGACACCTCAGCAATATATCGAGAACGACTGGGGGTATTAAGTTGAAACTTTTGGGGGTATTAATATTCCTTCTTCTGCTCTTACAATTTAAATAAATAAAAAGAGTTTAAGTGTATCTAGGTCGCCAAAGAGCATAGATAGAATCTTTGGGAATGATATTAATTTATATTTTTCAGGTCAACTTCAGAAGCTATAAAAATAAATTAAAAATACTGTTCGTGTCAAGATTAAAAATTGTTAAAAAGTTTCTCCAACATACAAATAGCAAACCATACTATGTATTCTTATAGAAAAAACTGAAAAGATCTGAAGTATTATTTTTTCCATGAAAAAGAGAATGTCAATAAAAAACGAGCAGATATTAATTAAAAAAATTAATTCCGCAAGACAAGTTTTTCAAAGAAAGTAGAGCTCCATTAAGCCGAGCTCCATTATTTTACTTTATGAGCCAAAATAAAGTAAAATAATCTTCCAAGCGTAAAACTACCCCGAATCACTATCATTAAACAAATGAAACTCAAAACCAACAGATACTAAAATAAATAGCCGATTCAAACTCAAAACAAGCAACAATTAATGCGAGTAGGGCTGATAACCCCCATGCCTTCTCAAGACAAGAACACAATTTTCGCTTTACTGACAACAAAATGCATTTGAATTGTTTTCACCTTTCTTACTTTCATAAATAAAAATTATCTAAAGATAAAAGTGCGAAAAGCTTGTTAAAGCTTACCGTATTTTGGTACAAATAAATAAATAAAATAAATAAAACCTCAAGGAAGAAATGTCAGTATATGTCAATTAAACTGACAATACACGGTCATTTTTTTTTTTTTCAGTAAAGCGCATATATATATATATATATATATATATATATATATATATATATATATATATATATATATATATATATATATATATATATATATATATATATATATAATATATATATATATATATATATATATATATATATATATATATATATATATATATATATATATATATATATATATATATATATATATATGTATATAAAAAAAACCTTCAGTTGGAGCATCAGACCCCAACTACCATGAAAAATCTGATTCCCTAAAATATTCGGTGGCGTATCCCCATTACTAAAAGTGACTCCTCCTTCTTTCCCTTTCTTGCTCTCAATTTATGTAAACTACGCAATAAGGAAATGTCATTTTACTACCGAAGGTATTGAAAATTTACCTGTATTTATACCTAGAATCATCTTCAGGAAGGAAACCCTGAATCGAAGACAAGGCAACTTTTGCCGCAATATCACTGCTTGTCACATCCCAAAGTCCATCAGAGCCCATTACAAGAATATCTAGTTCGGTAATGGATTCTTGCTCGAGATCAAGAATCCGAACTTCAGGCTGAGACGTCAGGAAGGGTTTAATAGGAACTCCACCAAGTTGAGCCTTGAGATCGTGGTCACCAAAACCCCTTGTAACCCCAATAGTGGCAAGTACTCTGCTCTAAAAAAGAAATCACATTAAAAAAATTAAAACAGTTTTCAGTCCAAAATCGCATATAACCAATAGAAAGTCAAATTGAAAATTACAAAATAATACAGAGACGAAAATTCCATTTGCCAGACATTTTAAACATGTGATCTTCTCAAGATTCAAATCACCTTTTAAAGTTGAAGAATGCCCTCAATAAAATCCTTTTTAGTAAAACCCCCTCCGAAAAAAAATCCTGGATAAGGCCCTGCCCGAAATGCATCTGATAGAAATTTTGAGATTGCCATTTGTTGTAGTAGAAACTTTGAAAACAGCTCATTCAATTTGAAATTGATAGGGCCAGTGCCCTTTCTAATAGTCGAAAGTGATTTGAGGCAGCTAACCCCCCTCCCACGCCCACCATTTCCCCAAACACATCCAATCAAAATTTTGAGATAACCATTTTGTTCAGAATAATTAAAAGGTCCGGAAATTATGTCTTTGAAGATGACACCCCTCCCCAAAGCCCTCAGGGCAAGGGTTGTACGTTATGCCCTGGGGGCATTTAAGGTATATATAGGAAGGGTGATCGTATAAACTTCGGAGAGCCTCATTGGATTGGTAATCAGAAGTTCTAGCACCCTTTTTAAGATTCAGAATGATCGGAGGGTGGATACCCCCCCCCCCCCCTCACACATTTTTTTTTTCTTTGGGAATAAGCCGCAGCCGCAGAGCCGCAGCCGGAGAGCCGCACCTTTGATTCTGGCAGAACACATTTTGAAGTAAATACAAGAGAACAAATTTTTGGAATCACCAGATCCCCCTCAATTAAGTAAAATGACGTTTAATTATTCAATCTTTTTGTTTTTATTATAATTTCTTTTTTCCAGGGATGAACGTATCAGACCAACGGTCATGGGGAAAGGGGGGCGGGGGTTGTGAAAGAGGACTAATTTAACCTTTTGCAGGTGGCATCTTCTATAATTAGAGCTGTGCGTCTGACTCAACCCTCGATTAACTGAGCCCAGTTAAACCAAACCATTTAATTGAACCATTGTTCAACTCAAAACCTGTTTAACTAAAGTCTTATGCACCTCAACCCTGGTTTAAATCAATCCCTGTTTGACTTAACTCAATCCCTAGCTTGTTTGAACTAGCGTTGATTATTCAACTCAAAGTTTGCTTCTCGCTTCACTCACTGTTTCCAACTTATACTGCAATGCCCTAAACTTAAGATGATATCTAATGAGATGAGATCTGACCAGATGATATCCTTAAGCTTTAAGTGAAATCAAGCTTCTTAAAGTTTTTATGGTGAAGGTTTAGTCTGTAAATTCGTCAAACGTTCAAGTAATTCGTGAACTCGCAGATAAAGATATTACAACTCAACGTTCTTTCCAAATATAATAATTACCACCGTTCAATTATGCCCCCCCCCCCTAACTCCTGTGCAAGACTGTATACAAAATATTGCTGATTTATTCTGTTTTTTTTTTTTTTTTTTTTTTTTTTTTTTTTTTTTTTTTTTTTTTTTTTTTTATCTGGCATGATGAACCGACTGTTGATGAGAAATAAGCCCCAAAAATATAATTCAAACCAATAAAAATCTCAAGGTTTTGTATATTGCCTAAGGCTATATTCTGGCTTTGGGGGACAGAGGCTGGGATACAATTGTAAAGGTAGCAATTATACTATTAAAAACATTAAAAACAACAATGTTGAATCGAACGGTTAACTCTCAGGTAATGAATTTATGAAAAACACGACAAGCTTACCAATCTGACTAGCCTCAGAACTTATTGAAATTGAAACAACTCTCAGGAATGAATCTATATGGTTTTCTCTGTACTAGGTTGCAGCTATTGTTGCAACCATGAAATTAAAGTGTGTTCGGACCCTGGGCATGGAAAACTTCACTAGCTCGAAATATATACTACAGAATAAATTGTTGTTCTTTTTGGAAAAGGGAGGGGGAATAGTTTTGCATTAAAGCAACATAAAAAAAAATACATAAGAATCAGCCAATGAATAAAGACCATTTCATTTGAGTCAATTTCTATCACTTCCGACAAAACGAGCTGAATTATATTTTTTAGTTATATGGTTAATTTAACGAGGTTTGAGCTGCTTTTCCTGAGGCCATAATAATAATTTTAATGACTAATAATTTCAATGATTTAGGCCATAATAATAATAAGGTTTTAGGTTTGAGGCCATAATAATAATTTTAATGACTAATAATTTCAATCATTTAGGCCATAATAATAATAAGGTTTTAGGTTTGAGGCCATAATAATAATTTTAATGACTAATAATTTCAATGATTTAGGCCATAATAATAATAAGGTTTGAGGTGGCCATAATAATAATTTTAATGACTAATAATTTCAATGATTTAGGCCATAATAATGATAAGATTGAGGTTTGCGGCCATAATAATAATTTTAATGACTAATAATTTCAATGATTTAAATAATCTGAAAATTGCAACTTGGAATGTTACAACGTTAAAATTCACTTATAGTATTGACATTTTGACTGACGAATTCAGACTTCTTGAACTGGACTTGTTAGGAGTTTCACAAACTAGTAACCCAGGATTCGAAAGAAAAGAAATTAGTTGAAAGATAATTTATTTACTCAGGCAGGAAGGATGACCTGCAAAGGCAGGGAACTCATGAGCAGGGGGCTCATGACGAATAATGAAGCTGTTAAATCTTGATTAGGTTGGGGAGGTATTAATAATAGAATACTAGTTGCCCCTTTTTTTTACTAAAAAGTGCAAGGTCAAGGTCATGGTTCAGTCAAATCAGGCAAGGTATCATAGTATATAGAACAAAAAAAGTAAAAAAAAGTTTTTCTTCATGAAATTTTGGATAATTAAGCCCTTACAGACATATCCTCCAATTTACATAACGCACTGTCACTACAGATTTTATAGACCTGAGAAAAAAAAGATATACCTTCATTCTCTTTCATCGATTGTAACTGAACCATTCAATATTTTTTCTTTTTGATATTGAGTATAAGGGCAGTTCATTTCACCAGTTCGGTTCATAAATGTATCCAGTTAAGTTCTTTCAATTTTAGAGGAGAAAAAACGAACATATCAATGTTTTTTTTATAAATCTGAAAATTGATAATGCAGGTGTCAACAAATTCATATTGTCAACATAACGGCGAAACCGTTATTCATGCATGGGGGGGGGCAGCCTTATAGCCTAATTCTTTTTTGGAGATAATCAACCAGCCTAAATGATAAGTAACAGCATACTCACTCTTTTCCCGTCACCAAAAACAACTGGGACCTTGAGATCATCTTCGGCGATAGTTTTATAGGCCCATCCTGTCATGTATGGCTCTCTATAAAGCATCCTCAGCCCAATGTCGTTTTTTGTAGGTCGACGTAAGTAATCTAGAGCTGTAAAACTGGAACCAAGCAACTCTGGCTTTAACGCTGCCTATAAAAATTCAAAACAACTAGATATGATTCACAAGAACATATAGTTAATGATTTGAAGATACACAACAACAAGTAAAACTTTTAATTAAGACAGTCAAAAAGGTTATTAATATATATATATATATATATATATATATATATATATATATATATATATATATATATATATATATATATATATATATATATATATATATATATATATTAATATATATATATATATATATATATATATATATATATATATATATATATATATATATATATATATATATATTAATAAAAGTCTCAATATTTTGGCTTCACGTCCAGAAGCTTTTATAAAAAAAAATAAGAAACAAGAACAAGAAAAACACTAAAATAAACAGTTAAAATAGACAGGAAAATAGCATAAAGAGAAGGAAAAATGCTACACAGCACAATTAAAAAGAAAAAGACTATAGAAACTCAAACAAGTCATATATACAAATGTGATTTTTTTTTTTCAGTAGTTTCACTGACCCGGAGCATTTATTGCAATGAGACAGAATAGAGAAATTGTAATTTAATTCAAGTATCATATCCCATTAATATGCAGCCTGAGGTTTCACTTCTATTTTTTGAGTTTTAGACTAACTGCCTTTTCAGTAGGAACCTCCCCTGGGCCACTCTGCGTGACCTCAGGTGGCGAACAGAGGGACACCCTCCACATTCAACCCTCTTAGGCCCAATTTTATTTCTTGCAATGATAAACTACCTTGGTGCCGATTTCCCGGATAGACGGACATTTGTTGATGATCTAACTGTCTTAGAGACATGTTTCAAAAAGTTAAAGAGTAGCCCAATAAACATCTTGGAATCGATAAGGACATCTTGGAGTCAACCCTTTAAAGTCAACGGTTTTAACTATTAATTTCCTTAAAACTCCCCTTCTTTCTCCTGCCCAATCCCCCCCGAAACGTCAGTCACAACTATAAAATTACTGGATGTTACCATCTCAAGCGACTTAAAAGGATTGCCATATTAACCATATTTTAAAACGTACAAATGCCCGTATTTTCCCTCCTTAAACTCCTTAAAAAATTTAAATGCCCTAAATCACATGATTTGAGGATTTTCCTCTCATTTGTAAGCCCAGCCCTCGAGGACGCCTGTCCTGTTTGGCATCCTAACATCTCCAATGAGTTGTCGGACTGAATAGAGGCAGTCCAAAAAAGGTGCCTACGAATTATCTTTAATGAGGGTAAAGTGCCTTACATTTCCCTTCGTCGGAGAGCCAATCTAGTAACCCTTAAGGAAAGGAAAGCAAAAATTTCCTTGCGTTTCGCTAATAATGTCCTTCATAACCCTCGGACAACTAACCTTTTCCCTAGTCAATATTCCCCCTTCGACCCGCCTCCCGCATTCCGCTTCATCAAAAATCCCTCTTCTTGCCCAATTAGAAGTTGCCACTGAAAGATGTGGAAACACTTCCATCCCTTACATACTTGACATACTCAATCAGTGAATCTCCTCCCCCTCCCCTTACTCTCTTTTTACCTTGTACTTTTAATGTTCATTTTGCAAATTTCGAGCTTTCTATTTTTTGGTCGTATAACTAAATTCTTTCTCTTTTAATTATTTTATTATCTTTTTAATTTTACGAGTTTTCATTGGTTTGACATTTTGCTGATTAGGCATTGACCTTTTAATTTTATGATTTTCAATTGTTTGACATTTTTACGTATTTGACATTGACCCTTTTTTTCGTCTTTGTTTGTATTTGGTTCTTTTTTGTTCATTGACGCTAAAGTGCGAATTCGGCTCATTTGGGCTTGTGACAACCGTTTTCAGTAATAAATCTTACCTTATATGTAGGGCGTCTCTCCGTGAAAGAAGGCACGGACCAACACGAGACCTAATCCCAGGGCGTCCATAACTATAACTGAGCAAACCACGCCCGGGAGTCACAAATACAGGCGGAGGACGAAGAAGGCCACTCTGGTGCGGACTGAAAAAGGCCCAGTGGCGTATGGACAAGTCCTGTCAGCTGCAAACCTTGCCACAGCAATGGGTTAAATTGCATGGCACTGCAGGATACCATCGTGGAAAGATCCTCTATAGAAGGACAACTGCGAAAGGGTGGAAAATTTAGATATGGACAACGGTCTCTGCAAGTTGACGGAGAGAAGTAACTCACCACCGTGAACAAATCAGCCAAGAAACCTTCTCCTTTCAAACATGAAACATAACCAGAGACGCGAAAGAGCAAAGTGCTACCTCGTCCGGGGAAACCAACGACTATTGCTGGAGTAATACAAAATTTGTTATCGCGTGTACGGGAAGCCGACGAGCATCATAGGCCTAGAAAGACTCCCACGCGGGAAGACACGTTAATATAGAGGAAAAATGTTTTCAATATTGGTTCACTCGACACCCGAACTCCAGCTAAACCTTGAAAAATCGATCTTTTATTGAGAAAAAAAAAAAAAAAAAAAAAAAAAAAAAAAAAAAAAAAAAAACATTAGATACAAATTGAACATAGTCGGCCTGGCTGAGACGCATCTCTCTTGAAATGAAGAAGAAAACTATCCAGTAAACCACTTTCCTATTGTCAGGACGAACCGACAAAGTTCATCGCCAGGGTGTCAGCTTCATTCTCTCTCTCTGGCTGCTAAAAGGTCACTGATTAAGTTCAATCCTGTATCGGAAAGAATTCGACCATTTATCTGAAAAGACCAATCGAAATCACTAAGTCATCCAGATATACACTCCGAATTTTGCTCGAAGTGAAGAGGATTGTATCGATTCTACTTCCAGTTACAGAGCGTCATTGACCAGACACCGAAAAACAATACACTCATTGTCAGGGGCGAATTCAACGCAATTGTGGGTCATATTCATCGGAATGATGTCATGGGTCCACATGGATATGGACATCTTAATGCAAAGGGAGAATGGCTAATCGACTCCTACAGAGAGAATAAATTATATATCACCAACACCGCTTTCAAGCACAGACAACGACGAAAGGTTACATGGAGATCACCAAATAGAGTGACTGAAAACATGATTTATTGCATTCTGATATCCAGACGATGGAAGTCATCAGTAATGGACACTTTGACTCGGGCCACAAGCTGATATCCAAACTCAAGCTGAGGCAAAAACGACTCCCCAAGATGACAGAAATTCCCAGATTCCGAACTGAACTTCTCCACGCCCCCACCAAAAAAGATGCCTATTAGTTTGTCTTAAATATAGGGGATTTCCAAAGTAAATTCACTCCCCTCAAAACTCCTGAAGAGATTGACTGCTTAGCTAAACGTGACACCTCCGCAATTCTAGAGACCGAAAATGGCATCCTTGGCAGAAAGACTAAAGATGAAAAACTTTAAATCACTGAAGACATAATACGACCGTGTGACCAGAAACAACTGTACAACAACAAATCTGACCAAAATAGTCAAGACATCAACAAACATATCAAAAGAAAAAGTTGAGCAGGAAGTCAGAAAGGCATCCCGAAACAATATCCCTGAGAAGTATAAGAATAATAAAGCAACTACTTAGCTCAAGAAAGGCAACTACCATGAAATCTTCAAAACAATCAGAGAATTATTCACCAGTAAAGGTCCACCCACGTCTGTGATACTCGACAAAGAGTGGAACAACACCAATGACACAAAAACAAAGTTGGCCCGACGGAAGGGATATTTTAAGGATACATTAAGTCTACAAGTGGTGACAGAACCAAGCGTCCTAAGCTGCTTCCCAATCACAGGGCGTGTCACCCATCATCTTTACTAAGATGTGTGATCAAAGCGACAATTCAATCACTGAAGCGAGGAAAAGCTCCGGGACCAGACGGTATCGCTGCGGAGCAAATAAAAATCGGTTCAAAAGATGTCACACATATCAAAACGTCGTCTTAGCCACCTGGTCCACAGGAAATGTCAAACGACCGTGGTGTAAGTCAGAAATAGTTACAATCCACAAACAAAAAGGCTCAAATAAAGAGCGTGAAAATTACCGGCCTACCAGCCTGACAAGCCAGCAAATCTAATTCTGACGAAGATGCTCCTACGTAGAATCCAAGCAATCACCGCATATTTTACTGGCGAATATCAGGCTGGCTTCCGACCAAGACGATAAACTATAGACCAATATTTTACTGTGTGCCAGCTGATAGAACGATACATTTAGTTTAATAGGAATGTATATCAATTGTTTATTGACTTTCGACAGGTCTTTGACCTCATACAAAGGAAAGGTTTGATGCATATTGAAAACACTACGATATTCAAGACGAAATCAGAATCATTGGGCACATGTACAACCAGTCCAAAAGCCAAATACTAACTACTAACGGACTCTCTGATGAATTCTTGACGACTTCCGGAGTCCACCAGGGATGCATCCTCTCCCTACATTTGTTCAATTTATTCCTGCATGCAATTCTCTCCCTGATACCCATTGAGTATGGGGCAAAAATAGATGGGATTCCAGTTGGCAAACTCGTAAACGTTGATCTACAACCATTGATGGTGCACAAGTGGAAACAATCGATCGATGTCTTTGCCTCAGAAGCCTATTAACAGCTTATAATTGCCACGCTGCCGACAATAAACGCCACATTATCCTTGCCATCTTTTAGTTTCAGAAGACTCTCAAACTTAAGAAAACCCAGTCACCTTTCGAAGTATCTGAAAATTCATCTTTTTAACAGCCTGATCATACTCATTGCTCTCAATTGGTGTGAATCATGGACAGTGAAAGCTGAAATCGAACATATCCTTCTCGCATTCGAAATGAGATGCCTACGCCGAATAGCAAAGATTAACTACCATGACCATGTCATAAATAAGGAAGCCCGAAGAAGACTGAAGTCACCAGGCACGATCCTAAACAGAGTTAGAATACAGCGACTGCACTGTTTCGGGCAAGTCAAGAAAATAAATCCTGCTCACCTACCCAATACGCTTGATGAGACTCTTGAAGGAAGCCGACTGCAGGAAAAACCTCGCAAGAAGTGGATTGACAACTTTGACCGGTAGCGTGTGATCTGACTACCCATAACTGCACCTGACAGAGCAGCGTATCGAGTAAAATGTGATACATCGAAAGGAGCGGCCCCAAAACGTCCCATGAGGATAGAAGGGACTTAAGTAAGAAAATTAATTTGGCCAAATGAGAGCAATTTGTACTCCGACTAATTAAAGATGTTTTCTGCGACTATACAGATTGTTGCCAAGGATTTAAACATTGACGCGGAGACAGGGAAATGTATAGATTTGGTAATCGTCAACTTTAAAATCACAATCTTGCTCCAGAGGAAGACTGTTGAAAGTGCAAACAGGGTAGTTGAAATTCGATCTGGATTATCGCTAGAACTGTCTTTAGTCAATGTAGATATAACTTTTACTACTACTACTGATAACTCACTGCAGCACCAATCCATCGGAGGCCAACGCAGCTACACACGCTTCTCCTCTCCTCCATCAACCCAGAACTTCGCTCTTTACCTCTGTCATAAGTTCCGATTCCCTTCAAACTCTTCCTTATCCCCATTAGGGGATAAAGGCTTCAAATGCTTACCACCACATTAAGGAACGACCTACTTTTAGTTCAGCTTCAGATGAACGACCAAAAAGCAAACATCCTTCATTCATTAAACGCAGCCTAACCATCACATCCACTCCTTCATAGCCCTAAAAAGTGGAATCGAACCACATTTTTCTTACAGCTCATTATTTAATGAAGGATCAGTCAAACAAGTTCCTAAGAATATCCTTACACAATTTCTCTGAATAACCTATAACAGATTTTCATCAGCCTTTCAAAGCACCTACGTTTCAGAGGCATACCTGACCAGTGTAATTTCCGTGGCTTCCAATATCATAATCTTAGTTCGCCGACTTATCTTCCTAACATTTTTCAACTGCGATAAAGACAACCTGCGTATTGACTATTCTACTATTTAAATCTTCACTACAGCCACCACCTTTGATAATTATACCACCTAGGTAAGTGAAGATATCCACTTGATCAATTTTCTCGTGATCAAACATCACTTTCCACCCTTACTTATTCCCAGTCTGTGCAAGTCTTCTTGATACTCTAGTGTGCGAGTCTGTGCAACTCTGAACTCTCAAAACCTCCAAAAATTCATTCATCTGGCTAACATTTTTATCTAAGACACTCTAAGTCCAAATGTCCGAGGATTTAACCTTCTCATTAATGGTGGCAAAGTAAAAATATATATGAATACAAACTTCAAGCGTAAGAATCTGGAGGTGGTTCCAATATAGGGACCACCAATTCTTATTGGAGGAAAAATATTTAATAAGAAAGGTAGAAGATCTCCAATCTATCAATAATTAATCAACAGTCACTGATATAGCTCCTTAAAGGAATTTTAACGGCTCTGTTGTTATGTGTTGTCAACCTAGTCAATTTGACTAGGTAACGTTGACCAGTCAATTGACTAGATACTAGGTAAATTGACTAGGCGAAACCTAGTCAATTTGATAGTGCATGTATGTTTTCCTCTATCTGAAGGCTATGTCTTTGGCACCTAAACTTGCATTTCTTCATAGTAAATTCCAGCGATGGCGGATGAAATATAAAAAAGTAACTTAAGACTCTATAGAAACAAAATCAATAGAAAGGTCCCAGAAGAACAAAAAATCACATCACTATCTATTTCTGCGGACAGGAGAGAAGTTAATTATTTTAAATATCTATAACATACACGACAGATGTCAATAATGTCTACAAAGACAAACAGCAGTATAGTAAATGCAATAAATAAATATACTTAGCTATAAGTGATGCAAAAATATCAACCTTCCGGCTCCTGTGACAAAATTCAGGAAGAGAGTCTACTGAGTAGGCCTAAACACCCTGACATCACTGATAGGTTTATTGCCTAGTCTAGATAGGTCTAGTGTATCCAATCTGATGGGAGGTAGGAAAATTTATTTGACTTCTAGAATTAAAAAAAAACAACAACAACAAAGCGACAAACTGCAAGACAAAGTGTGCGAAAACTGACAGTATGATTTACTAAAAATGGGATGAAAAAGAGGTTTCCTAATTTGTCCCCTCCCCTATGTACTCCCCAAAGTTGGATCCTGGTTTCTAACTTCCCTTGAAGAGAAAATCTAGCTACACCTCTGAAGGAGCAAAAGAAAAAAAATATATAAATTAATACCAGCTTTCTAATTCGTCTTCTTTCTGTTTCCGGCGTAAAGTCATTAGACATATCCACAGCCCCAGTCTCTCGGCACCATACGGCTCTGCAGTCACCAGCATTGCCAACAAATAACTTTCCCAAAATGAATAACGCTACAAGAGCTGTACAACCACCAGTTATTTTGTAGCGAAAACGATCTTCCTCTGAAATAAAGAAAAAGTGAGTCCATAAGACCAGAACTGTATTATTTAGCTCATTAAACGAGCAATAATTGTATAGATCTATACAGATATATATATATGTATATATTTCTCAAAAATGACATTACAATTTTTTCTGAAAATCAGCTTACTACCATTTTACGGTGCATAAAAACGATCTATATAGGCCACTACTTTGAGAAAATTCATATCCCTCCACGGTCCCCTTAATTTTCATAAATCGAATGCAGATTGAAATTAGCAACCCCTTAACAAAAAATAAATGGGATCGATGGTATTGAAGTTGTAATCAGATACTATAACGAAAAAAGGAAGTGATTTCTTTGTGAAACCATGCTGTGCTGATAAGTGACTGAGTTAACCAAGTTTAAATGCAGTGATTGGTTAATTTGCCGCCTTGCTTGATGCCATTTGACAGAATAGGTCGATTGAACTTTGAACAACAATAGTAAGAACAAAACAAAGAATATAAGATAAATTTCAAAATTTATAAAATAAGGCACTGAAGGAAAGACTGAGGTATATGGCTAGATCAAGATTTACCATTTATTACGAAGGTCTGAAATGAAAATCGAACTTTCACATAGTCTTAACATAACAAATACTACAAAACCACCTTCTGACAGAATTTTCGCCAATCTCGTTGGCGTTTATTTTTTAAAAGGAGGTCGGGTGAATTTTACCGTTCTCAGCCCTGTTTTACACTTGCACAGTATACAGCAAATACCGAAGTTTATCCCAATGTAGATTCTGATGACTCTATGTTTTGATTGACTTTTTAGGGATTTGATTTTCTTTTGGTGGCAACTCTAAACATAGTACAATTTCATTACCATTACCAAGGTAATTCTTACACAGGACGTCTAAAAAGTCACTATATTTAAGTGACAGCTATTAATACTCTTAGTTGTGAGTCTGATGAATGATTACAGGCTCGTCGAACCATGAGTAATGGTATTACAGTCGAAAGAACAAAAAAAAGAGGCAATAAAAACAGTTTATAAAAGAACTTGTAGGAAAAAAGAAACAGCAAAAAACAAGCAAATAAATTAATAGCATTCTAAAACTCGAAATCTCTAGCTGAGGGTGAAATTTACAAAATTGGGATGGGTATATGATGCTCTTTGTAGTTATTTTTTTTTTTTATCTAAAGGGCAAAGTTTTACACGGTGCAGAATTTTCAATATTTGAGTGAGAAGGCAATCCTGGAGTTATGTTTTTGCCCTAAAAAGTAAAATTTGGTTTAATTTAATATTTAGCAATGCTGACATACAAAAAAAAAAACCTGCACAAGTTATGAATTAACTATACACATAAGTGTTTAAGCGGCATTACACATAATCTGAGGATCCTAAGGTAGATCCACAAGATTGGAAAATTCAAGTTACTTGAACATGTGTGCACAAACAATCTGTCAGAGGCACTAAAACCTACAGGCTCAAGGCTACTAGCCTATGATACTACTCCCGCCAAGTAAAGTGTATCAGATTGCGTGTTGCAATTCCTTACATATTGAAGTATAAGAAGTTCTATACATAAGAGATTTCGGGGTTTTTACTTTAATAACGAACCGTTATCTGATCAAGAACCATTTTTGCAGGTCTTAAAGAAATGACGCAAAATAGTTTTAGCATCAAAACTCAATTCTCTAATTAATACTGTAAGCGAAAAAAAAACAACAAAGAAACGACATATTTAGGGTAGTTCAAAACCACTAAGTATTTGTGGCACCAAACATTTAGCATGTTTGGTGCCACAAAATGCCTTCCAGATTACCACATCCGAGATGAGACATGTCCAGTTTTATCGTAGTGATCATAGAAATTTCACACTCCATGGAAAAAACAAGTCAGTTTGGCTTTAAGAACTACAAGTCAGCTTTTGAGAAATTTAGTTGGTAGGTTCTTTAACTATCCTCCTAAGCCTAAGAAATCGGGTTCTAAGAATTACAAAAGTCCGGCACTGAGTATTTTAACGAAACTATTCATCTCACATCCACTTTTGACAAACTTCTTTTTGGCATATTTTGAAGTGAGATATAATTTTCCTGTTCAGGACCAAGATCTGTTGACTCTTAAGCTTTTTGACATAGAAAAAAATAAACCACAAAAATTAGATTTAATCCTTTATGATTCGAAGGAAAGAATTAGAGATATGTGAATATTCTTTTTATGCTAATTGCTCACCTACCGATCAATTTATCCATTTCCCAAAAGGCAGCTTCTAAGGCGCCAACAACTAAACTTTGAAAACCAAGATCTTTAGCTGGTATAAACATCTTCACCGGCTTACCAGCCACAGTTTCTGATTCATTTTCTGGCATTAAGTGATCAATAATATCGACTAATTTTTCCTGAAAAAAAAAGATTATATTTAGCCAAATTAAGCCGTGACTCTTTTCCCTTGCAAGACCGATAATTTACAAAAAGGACGGAACTCCGAAAATACAAAAGATATCCCCCCTAAGACAGTTCCAGGGGTGTCCACGCAAATTATGGTCCCACTCTTTTTCTGGTATCAGTAAGCATTCAGTTAATGCATAGCATATAGGTAAACTTCAGAAGGTGGCACTAAGCCGAACTTGTATCAAGCTTACTAGAGGTAGAGCTCTAATTACAAATTTGAAACGAGCATAACTAGTGTACCGTGACTCCATTAAAACCCAAGCCTTGTGACGGCACCAGAAATAAATCTTGATCATTAGTAAATCTAAAACAAGGATAGAAAACAGGCATCAGTAACTAATTATATAACTAACTAATTACTAATTATAACTAACTAATTATATAACTAACTAATTATATATTTTTATAATTACTATAAATATAATTAGTAATTATAATTACTAATTATATAACTAACTAATTACTAATTATATTCTACACACAAAAATATATTATAATAATTATTACTAAAAGATTATTAAATACTTATTTAACAAAAGGTAGATTTTTTGGTACGAGAACTTTGTTCCAAAATAAGTTTCGTGATTAGTTCTAAAAGTAATTTACTGATGAAAGTTCTAACAAGGAGCAACATATATAAAAACACTTCAATTCAGTTTAAGCTACATAAGGATTAAGAAAAAATTAGCTTTCAAGGAAAATTACGGTAATAATAATACTAATGCGCTAGCAATGATTCTTTGAGAAAAGATACCTTTGATGTAACCGTTGCAACTTGAATTTGCTTACCTATTCCTTCTAAATAATATAAAATATAAAACTAATATAATATAAAATATAAAACCAATATAAAACTCGAAGTAAAACAATCTGAATCTCAGCAAACCATTCTTTTAATTACTTCAAGTTACAATAACGCTCCGATTGCATTGTTTTTGACAACCCCATCAATTTACGGATTAAGCATAGGGCCGTATTATACAAGTGATCTAAAACTAGGCGCTGGTGATAAGACTAAGAATTGATAAGAACGGCTGGTGATAAGAACTATCTAAGAATTGAAAGTTTCCTCAGAAGTCAAGGACTCAAGCAAAAAGTAAAGTTTCCGACTACTAAAGGTAATACTAAACTCGGCGTAATTTGCACAAATTTGTCAGAATATTATAATGAACCTCGAGACCTACCTCCCCTCGGTGGTAGCTACCACTACATGATAAAGTGGGCTCCGCTGCCTTCAAATAGAGTAAAATATGTCATTGAGAAAGTTTCCTACCACCCTCTTTCGGACAGGGGTCTCTTAGAATTTGGAAATTGGATCCGAGTCCTGGGATGAGGTAGCAAATTTAGAGTCCATTGATGAAAAAGCTAAATTTTTGCAAGATAAATTAAAAAATAAATATGAAGAATGCTTTCCTGAGAAAACGTTCAAGCGGTGCAACACAGATCTCCATACATAACCCAAGAAATTAAAGATTTGATCAGTATAAAATTCAACTAAGAAAAGAAGGGAAAATTGGAAATGCTAATATGCTCCCCAACAAAGTACGTAAAATGACAAGAAAAGCTGCGGCTGAGCATTACCACAAAAAAAAATTATAATCTTTTTGAATCAAAACCTAGCATTGGTATAAGGAAATAAAATGAATTTGTGGAAAATCCCCTAGTGGTGTTGATTTTTGTTCAGATTCTAACGATGAAACAGTTGCTAACCAGTTAAATGGTCATTTGGCCAGAATAATCCAGTCTTTGCCGCGTCTTGATGTAAATAAAACAAACCAAGAGTATCAGAAAATTTCACATGATGGCGTACCTTTACCTATTATTTCTGAGAATCAAGTTTTTGGTAAAATAAAGAAACTTAAACGAATTTGTATAACTCCCATAGATATTCCAGTCTTTTACATTTTATTTTTAAGCATGTTGATGAACCTGGTAAATGGTTAAAATTAATAACAATTGATTTTAAAAAGGGTTTCAATTTGATTGATCATATCACTTTAATTTCTAAGCTTTTAATTGATTTTAGAGTGAATGTTGCTGTTGTGAAAATGATTCAGAGTTTTTAATAAATAGGTTCCAAATTTTAAAATATAAGAAGTCTTTCTCTGAACCCGAGCCAGTTTTTGTGGTGTACCTCAAGGTACCATTCTGGGTCCTATTCTTTTTCTAGTTATGATCAATGATATCGCTAATGATTGTGAAGACCACTGGAAATATGTTGACGACCTTACCCTTGGAGAAATTTGTGAAGCAAATGAATGTAGCAAAGCTCAAATTTTAATTGATAACGTGAAGACTAAAGCTTCCAGTTCAAATATGAAAGTAAATGACAGTAAATCTTCAATTTTAACTATTTCATTTTTAAATTCTTCTGAACCAAATTTTCAACCAACTATCTCTGATTCTCTTACAGTAAGGAAAATTAAACTATTGGGAGTTATTATTACCAGTGATTTAAAATGGGAAGCAAACACATCTAGTCTAGTAAAAAAGGGGAATGCTGGGCTACAGATGCTCAAGCTTATGTCGAAACATGGCGCCCCTCCAGATCACCTCCTCCGAATATTTACATCTTTTATTCACCCAATTCTGGAATACGCAGCTCCTGTATGGCATTTTGGACTGAATACTGAGCAAAGCGCCAGGATCGAAAGAGCTCAGAAAAGAGATCTAATGATAGTATCAAAGCAGGCAGAAATGTCGTATGAAGAGCTGCTGACAAGGTTTAAAATGCAAACTCTGAAAAAAAGAAGAGAAAAACTCTGCATGGATTTCGGAAGAAAAGCTCTGAGCCACCCAATTCACAAAACCCTTTTCCCCCTCGATCCACAACAAAACGACTCCCACGCAGGGTTGCAGTGCCAGTTGAGAAACTTCAGCCGGTACGCTGTGCCCATCAGCAGTTAGCAAAAAGTTTTATACCTAGTTTCGTAAATATGTATAACAAAAATTTCTAAATTTTAACCCATCATATTTTTTTATGTATTTTCATTCAATTTATTTGTGTTCTATTTATTTTTAGTTTTGACTTTTTAACTAACTGTGTTTTTTTTGTGTATTTTTTACAATGAACTATGTTTGACATGAACGTCACGTTCTGAAGATGATATATATATATATATATATATATATATATATATATATATATATATATATATATATATATATATATATATATATATATATATATATATATATATATATATATATATATATATATATATATATATATATATATATTATATATATATATATATATATATATATATATATATATATATATATATTTAGTGCTTTTTTTGGATGTAAAATTCAAATTCGGCGATCATGCTGTGACAGTAATTAATAAATAAAATTCTATTCATTCAGGCGCCATTATATTTTTCCAATGGCTCATAAAGTGGCCTTAAAAATTTGTCAAGTTAAAAAAATTAAAGCACAATAGGTTCACAATGAAAGGCTACAGCAGACCATACAGGAACCTGATATTTACGATTTATATTTAAACCGGATTATTACAGAGGCTCCATGATCTGCCCGTTTTATTGTCCATCTTTGGGGTGTGTAAAGCACATTTTTGAGAAATATAACATGATAGATCTATCCCCTACCCCCCCCCCAAAAAAAAAAATCCCACCCTCGAAGACGTATCGAATACTAGTCCATTTCAAAGAAGGTGAGGAAGCCAAAAAGATAGTAATATTCGGCACTTGGACACAAGTATACCAAAAAAAAGAAAAGAAAAACTGAAGATGCACATTGTAGCAATCATCAGTCGAGTTTACACAGAAGCAATAGTATTACAGTCTCATGGAGAGTCGCTAGATGGAATCCGCAACGTTTCATTGAAGGACTACCTTAAACTTATATACTCTGCTTCTACAAGTTATGTATTTTTCAATCAGTTTTTATTTTGTATATTGAGTGAATGTGAATAATTTCAAACCCCCTTCATTAGTTTTGAATCCTTAAAATTCTCTAGAAAAAACCATAAATCTAAAGGTTTCCTGCCAAGAAAATTCTGACCAGCCCAGACTACTGTCACATCTGTAGATGACAAGAGAAACCCACAACAAAAGCCATTACTGTTGGTATTTTTTCGCAATAGACCAGTCAAAGGCAAAATCAGTAGATAAATATGACTAGTCTTTCTTGGGCCTTCATTCACAATGAACAAAACTTGGGTGGAAACTTTTTGTTCGTTATTGTTGAATTCTGAAATATACCTATACTGAATGAAAAACAGTGTAACTTCCATAAAACCATGTGAAAATATTTGTGTCTGCATTTATGACAGTTGGCATGCCGAATTTTCTTTTCTATTTTTGGCTGAACAACAAAGATAAAGCAATCGCGGTGAAACCCGAGGGCTAGGGAAAAAAATAGCTCGGGCCAAAAAACCTGCTAAACTTCTTCATTCGTGATACAAACTTTTGGTATTCCAGTTAAAATTCGAAATTTCAATTTGCCGAAACAGTTCCTTATGAGTGGGAATTCTGAGTATATAGTCTAAAATAATCTTTGCCTCTAGATATTAAATTACTCACGTGCAATATATAATGAAGCTGATTTGCTGCTGATACTGCAGCTCCTGATCCAGCATGACCATCAAAAATGGCAAAATAATAATAAGGTAGCCTATATCCAGCCGTCGAGTCAGCCAAATCAGATTCTGCTGTTAAATCTGTCGCTTCTTTAGCAGCTGATGTGGAAACCCTCGTGTTCCTTTCAAGAAATCCTTCATAGATTGCTGATTGGTCCTCATTTTTCAATGACTTACCAGCATTGACGGCTCTAAAATGAAGACAGAAATATAGAATCCACAAATTTGTAAGACAAGAAAAAAAATGTTCCAAAAACTGCTATCGAAAGCTATATTCTTTCTCGTGACTATCAAAGAAATCAGGAATTGACAAGTCTATGAGTACTCCTTGGTCTTGGTCTTATTACGATAAAATAAAAGTCCAAAATAGGGATAAAATCCTTTTTAATAGACAGTGTATAATAAATTTCACAAAAAATACCAGATATTTCGGTCTTATTGGTCTTATTTGGAAAATAGATCACAATATCTTCAGCTAGGTATTTTCTCTTCTCGGGTGTTTGATGTTTAGGTGGCTGCCTCAGGCAGGCATAGATACAGAGGGAGGCTCTAGGTCCCTGCTCAACACCAAAAATTCCTAGAATTTTTACAATTTTCTCCATAGCTTCTTACATGTTCCGTATAATCCATCGATTTTTACATTATTTAAATTTGTACATCACCCCGATAAAAATCCTTGCTTACGTGCCTGGCCACGGAGATCGCTACTAAGGACAACTTTGTTTATGCTAGTGAATGCTGCTATAAAAAACTCTAATTTGCCGGATCACATTTTCCGCATTGATTTTTTAAGGTTTTTTTCTATTCTTTCTTATTTTTTTTTCTATTCTTTAATGAAGATACAATAAAAAGAAATTTCAAAATCTTGTCATTTGGTGTTTTATTCATTTTTTTTCAGAAAAAAAAAATTATTAAAAAAATTATTTTTCAAAAACCAAGGGGGAGGGCCAAAATCTACATAAGTATAATGACATTATGATTTTTTTTTTTTCATGCTGCGCATACAGTATTTTCCACCGTTTTACATTTGCGTATGTTGTTTTTAATTTTTAGTTGGTTCGCTTGTCTTTTTGCTGTTGTATTTAATGTATTCTCAATAAATTCAATTCTTTAAAATATACTGGTTATAACCTCCAAACAATAATAAATAACATCTATCATCAGATAATTGATAAGGAAAGAACTAAAGAAATGAGGATGACAAAAAGGCTTTTGCGACTCTAAAACAGGGCTCCCACGACGTCGTCAAAGTTAATAAAGTTTTGATGAGATTGCGCACTGTAAAGGTTGTTCTGCTAACACAATAATTTCACTTTTTTTACTTTACAGCAATTTTTCATGGCAAACAACTATATTAATCAGACGTGGAGATAAGAAAACCATCTTCTTAAGTATTTTTTCCTTTTAATAAGGTTGAGATGAAAAAATTTTTTTTGTCCATCCCTTATTCTTTAACAAGCAAAATATTTAAACGAGTAGGAACTATTATATATGTAGACACTTATTTTTGTGTGGAGTATTTGCGATTGTCTGCAAGTTTTCTGATATTGGCTGAACTTTGTGGACTTTCTTGGATAAGTCAAATAAAGTTCAACTTTTTTCCAACAGCAATAAAGTCAACTAAGTTATGCGAGTAAAACGATTTGTTAACTTTATTAACACCAAGGAAGCCCCGCATAAGGGTTCACTTTGCACCATATCAGCACATAGCATATTTTCGCAACGAATCAAGTCTTGTCTTGTTTTTGCGCTGAGTCCGGATTTGCTTCGCTTTGTACTGGATGATGGCTTTGACCGTTTTCGCACCAAACCCGGACTTAGCTCGTTTTCAGTTATTCAGGAGATGGATTAGCACTGAGATAGAAAATCCTTGCATAATTCTACTTTAGACAATGTACAACATGTCCGTTCCCTATTTCGTCAACCCTTGATAAAAAAAAAAATCCCACCCACAAGCTTCTGCAGCATCCTTTTCGCCAATTACTATACTACTGAAGATTTTTCTGATTTTTCATTGTAAAATGATTTCTTTTTTTTTTACAAATAAAATACTGAAAAAATTCCATATCAATTCTTATATTCTTGACGTGGTACCTATGCTTTGCCTTCTTCTCTTTTCTTAAGGACGCTCGATACCAGAAATTCAATTTTACAATTCTCTGCATTGGCTGACAGCCTCAAAGACAAAGGGCCCATTAGCTAATTTTCCCAGCCCCAGAGGGAGCTTCCAAAGCAATTTTGGTAAGAATTGGTAGGGGATCTTAGATGTGTCAACAGTTCAAAAAGCTAACGAAAGGCTAGTTTAAAGCAAAGGAAACCTATAATCCCTCATTAATTGTTAAGCAAAACACTGTCTAATCAATGTCAAAAATAAAAATAATGTACATCCTGTGTCCACAAAGATTTCAATCAAGGCAGTTACAACAAAAGAAAAATTCTGAATCTGATAATTATTCAATGAGATTTCTTTTGTGGTGATTTTTAATGTTTTCTAAGCAGGTATTCACTACCCTTCCCTGAACTTTAAAAAGAAAACTCTTCTCCATTCAGTAAAAAGCAATAAAATGTATGCTTTCTAATGATGAAGTTTCATTAAATCTGAATATATCTATCTCTGGCTCAAAATGAGAAAAGTTAAATGGTTTTTCTTCAATTTCCAGGAAAGTAGACGTCGGCTTTTACTTTTCTGTCGTTGATTCGGATCTCTTACAAAACTATATAAATCACGGCAAGACCACCTAATCATTTCTGAATAGTTTGGCTACATAGACTAAAAAGCTTGTAATGCCCACCCCCGGACAGCCAAATATTGCGCATGTATCAGTAAAGAAGAATCCAAAATCTTGAGCTTACTGGCCCTCAAACCACTAGTTCAATGCTGTGCTGGCTACAAGTTATCATTCATTGCTTACTCTGCATATCCAGTATTCCAGGGAAGTTTTGATATATCTCTTGGGACAATGATAGGGCGAATATTGTGATCCCCAGCAACCATCACTTCATCTTGGCTGTGAAGCTGTAGAAAATGCGGCCTTGAATAAGGGAACTTTGGTGCAAGTTTACCAGGGTTGCCATCATTGACATCCTTACATAAAAAAAAAAAAATGTGCTTACTTCATTTCCAGCAAGGGTATAACGAGGAGAGGAGGAGCGGGGGAAAGGATACAAGGTGAAATTACCCCTTAAACTCTGCTTTAAATTAACAATCCCCAGGACAGAGAGAAGGGTATGGACCCAGAAGCATACAATTTGTGTTCTCAAATCAGCCAAAGAAAAACGGTTTGATTTTTGTAAGGTTCCTGAGAAAAGCCTTCCTTCTCCAACCTGAGGATCAGAGCTTAAAGTCTCTCTTTTCCTCTCGAAGGTCCAAGACCAGGGTTGGGAGAGAGAGAGAGAGGGAGAGAAATAGGGGTAGAGGGAGAAACAGAACAAAAGCGAGAAAGGGAACGAGAGAGAGAGAGAGAGAGAGAGAGAGAGAGAGAGAGAGAGAGAGAGAGAGAGATGAGAGAGAGAGAGAGAGAGAGAGAGAGAGAGAGAGAGAGAGAGAGAGATAGAGAGAGAGAGAGAGAGAGAGAGAGAGAGAGAGAGAGAGAGAGAGAGAGAGAGAGAGAGAGAGAGAGAGAGAGGAGAGAGAGAGAAGAGAGAGAGAGAGAGAGAGAGAGAGAGAGAGAGAGAGAGAGAGAGAGGAGAGAGAGAGAGAGAGAGAGAGAGGAGAGAGAGAGAGAGAGAGAGAGAGAGAGAGAGAGAGAGAGAAGAGAGAGAGAGAGAGAGAGAGAGAGAGCGAGAGAGAGAGAGAGAGAGAGAGAGAGAGAGAGACAGACAGACAAACAAACAGACAGACAGAGACAGACAGACAGAATGACAGACTATCTAAGTTTGACCTTTACAGAGAATGTCTAGAATGAAAACTGAACTTTAAGTAGTGAGTTAAAGGTATATCATGCCAACATTTTGCATGCCTTGATTTCTGCTACTTTGATTGTTCCTAACCTATTTCCAAATTTCGCCCTTGGATCAAGTCCCATCTTAGAAATTCACATATTATATAAGTTAGAAAAGAATGTTGTTTGACAACTCTGATACCTACTTGATATAATATTAAATTACACCTGTGCACCCATTAATCTTTAGTTTTTGACAGCTGTTACTATGCTATGATAGAGGTTTAGACCTATTTCTTCATAATTTTACCTAGATACCTGTTTACAAAAAAAAACCAGGTGCTGGCAACCACCAAATTCAAGTAAGACAATTTTATTGTAAAATTTCGCCCTTTATATTTTTTTTTGCCAAGTTTTACCCATCCAATCGTACGATTTTCGTGCCAAGTTTCACCCTTATGTAATCACCTTGTTTCCATGTGGTGTAACTTGGCAACCTCCACATTTATATGCACGAATTGGGCTCCACTGAGACTTCCAAGATTGTTTCCAACGGAAAACAATTTTATTCTATTCTTCCCGGAAAGATTTGCCCTGGGGACAGATTCTTGTTCATTAATTTAAGACCGAAAAGACTGTAATTGCGATTTAATTCTTAAGTTGTGTTTAGCCCTCTTTGACTTGGCTCGTAAGAATTTTAACCCAATTGAGAAAAGTTTTGGACCATTCAAGACCCCCTCTTCTGGAATCCCTGCAAGAAATAAACAAATTTTAACCCCTTAGAAGCCCATTTTCTTTTGCACTTGAATACTCTTCGCCAATTATGCCCTGATAAGGATAGGCGGATATAAAAGGTTGGAACTTTTCCGGTGTTGTGAGATGGTTTGGGGTCTCTGCTCTGTCATAAGTCCCTTTCTCTGACATATCCCCAACAGGAAGATCCTGCTTTCGTGGTCACCTTTCATCATGGTGGACCTTTAACGAGTTTACCTAACCAAAACTATAACTGCTAACAGCACTGCAGGGTGACACTGAGGATAGGAGCCCCTCATAATTCTTCTGGGTTTGGTTTGTTCTGATGGGCTGAAAAACCTCTTCCTAGCTAATTTATCTATTATGGCTGCCTTCCATAAGTAGCATAATGCTTGTAGGCATAAATATATGATGAGTTGGAGGTAATAAGCTTGAGATTGTCTGCTCAGGATTTCGACTCTTGTTAATAGAAGAGCGTCACCAAGGGTGGACAACATTGTTGTCATCAAGATGGGCCCAGGATTAGACAAATCCTCCATTTGACTAGAGCTCCCAGGGAGTTCTTGCTGTCTGTTGTTAAGATGGCTTAAGCGCTTCATACAGACTTTAGAAGATGTGTTGGTCCCTATCCTGCACTGGTTTCTAGGACCATTGCCTTTCATGGGGCCATGATAATTTCAATGATTTAAAAAATATGAAAATTGATGCTTGGAACGTTACAACGTTCAAAAACAAAAATCGTATCGACATATTGACTGACGAATTCAGACGCTTCAAACTAGTCTTATTAGGAGTTTTGGAAACTCATATCTTAGGGGTAGGAAACATCAAATTAGGTGATATAGAATTTAGTTACTCAGGCAGGAAAAACGGAGTGTATAGACATGGAGTAGGGCTCACAATGATTAAGGAAGCTGCCAAGTCCTGTTTAGGTTGGGAAGGTATTAATAATAGAATTCTAGTTGTTCATTTTATGACTAAAAAGTGCAGGGTATTAGTCATAGTAGTATATGCCCCTGTAGAACCGACTGATGGAGATAGTAGTTGTCTCAGATGAATTTTATTTACAACTACAGGAACGAATAGACAAGGTACCAAGTAGAAATATATTATTTTTATTAGAGAATTTTAATGCCCAGGTCAATAGAAATAGAGATAGATGGTATCTAAGCCTAGGTAAATTTGGTGTAGGAAAAGAAAACCGTAATGGTTTCAGACTGCTAAAAATGTTGTAGATATAACAATCCAGTTAGAATCAATACAGTATTTGGTCATAAAATGGCCCATAAGTTAAGATGGTATTCAGATGATGGTAACCTTATCAATTATGTTTTTGTAAACAGGGGACTAACAGGATCAAAACAAGATACAACTGTAGATAGAAGTGCTGTTATTGATGCTAAAATTAAAGATCACCATCTTGTGATACCTAGGGTTAATTTTTAGGAAGAGTAACAACCTTCTGGGAACTAATGATGTTGGTAGACTTCAGGATGAGAATTTGAGAGAAAACTTCCCGGAATAGTCGAATACTAAACTAGAAAGTTTAAAATTTTACAATGTAGAACATGGATAGATCAATTTTAGGAAAACAGGTTGTGAAGTCACTGATGGTGTCCTAGGAAAGAAAGTTAGAAATGCAGCTAGGAATATTAGTGAAAATGCTTTATAATTAACAAAAAGGACAGACTGTACAAGAATTACTTAAGTGATAGATCATATGACAATAAGAGGAATGTAAAGAAAGTGGAGAAAACATTAAAATGCGCATTAAGGATGTGTGAAGCAGAGGCCATGGATAAAATTGCCAAAGATCTGGAAGATGAAGCCAGGTGGCATAATAGTAAAATATTGTAGAGGCATGTTAATAATTGAGAGGAAATAATTAATCTGGACTTGTCCCAGTTAAAGATAGGAATGGGGCCACAATTAGTGAGGAGAAAAGAGTTAAAGAAAAATTGGCAGAACATTCTGAGAATGTACTAAACCATGATAGAGTTACAGGAAAAGATTGAAAACGTTAGTGATGCTTTGAATGTGAAGGTTGATTTATTTTGTGAGGAAAAATTAATGATAGTACTAAAAGGGTTAAATAATAATAAGACCAAGGTACTGATGGTGTGGTAAATGAGTTTCTTAAATAAAGTGATTACAAGGTTAGAGAAAAGTTACTGAAGATTATGAATATGGTTTTTGAAAAGGGGGAAGTACCTAGCAATTTTAGAAAAACTCTAATTAGACCCCTCTATAAGAACAATGATAATAGCGAGTGTGGTAATTATGGAGGCATTAGCCTGGTTTCTGTAGGAAGCAAATTACTTAGTATGATGATGCTTTTTAGACTCAGAGAGGCTGTAGATAAAGTTTTGAGAGAAGAACAGTGTATTTTTAGAAAGGGTAGAGAATGAATCAATCAAATTTAATAATTGAGAAGTGCCTGAGTCATCAAAGGCCTTAAGTCTTCAGTTTTATAGACAATGAGCAGCACTTGATTTGGCTGATAGAAGAGCATTGGCAAAGGTACTATCATGGTATGCTATACCAGATAAATACATTAAAGACATTATGGCTACGCATCTTAATAACATTGCTGCAGTTAGGATAAGAAATACGGTTAGTAGCTGGTTTCATATTAAATCAGGAATTAAACAGGGTTGAGTTCTATTTCCATTAATATGGATCATTTTGATGGACTCTGTCCAAAGAGGCACAGCAAAGGCAATGGGAGAACACAGCATCAAACGGAGAAATAAACATCTCCTAGACTTACATTATGTTGATGATTTCAACATCCTAGATGATAATGTTAGCAAATGAATGAACTTTCAGAGGTTTCACAAGTTCCAGTGCATGAATAGGGTTTAAAATTAATGTCAAGAAGACTAAGTCACTAATACTAGGAATAAGTGAAGGTGAAGAGGTGATATTGGATAATGAAAGGATTGATCAAGTAGACAGCTTTACTTACCTAGGTAGTATTATTAGCAAAGATGTTAAAAGTAGAATAGCAAAGGCCCAGGGTGCTTTTTGCACTTGAAAAAAGTTTGAAAGAAAAGGAAGATAAGTCTACAAACCAAGAAAAGGAAGTCAAAGTTTGAAAGAAAAGGAAGATAAGTCTACAAACCAAGGTTCAATATTGAAAGCCACAGTGATGACAGTGGTCAGATATGGTTCTGAAGTGAGGGCACTCCAAAAACAGATGAGGAGTTGCTAGATGATTTCCAGAGAAATTACTTATGGATTGTTTTGGGTACCTGACTGACTGACCACATCTCAAACAGTAAGCTGTACAAAAAATGTGGTTGGATCCTGCTTTCTAGGGCTAAAATGCAAGAAAGGATGAGTTGGCTAGGATACATTTTGTAAATGATGGATTAAAGATTACCAAAGGTTGTCCTTGTCAGACAACCACCTAGGGCCAAACAAAAAGCAGGTTGTCCCCACACGAGCTTGGAGGATGTCATAAGGAAAGATATAAGGGAATGGGAACTTTTTGGGAGGGTGTAAAGAGGGACGTTTTGAATACATTAGGATGGAGGAGGAGCATGCATAGCTGTGTTGGTCTCAGACAACTTGGTGCTGCAGTGATATAATAGTAGTAGTAAAGACTTGATGCAGGGGCGTCCCGAGGAGGGGGGGGGGGGGCGCCCCCTAACTTTTTTGGCATTCAGTAAAATTTTTGCTGAAGGCAAAAATTTTGCAAAATTGGCAAAAATTTAGCTAAAATCTTGCTTTCTGCAGAAAATCCGGCATAAATCAGGTAGCAATTTGGTAAAATTATGAAGATTGTCCCTCCCCAATAAAATAAGCCTCAGGACGCACATGACTTGAGGATACACGTTTAAAGCCAATTGGAATGAAAAGTTAATGTTTTCAAAGGACCACCTTTGGGGAGGCCAATGTCCTTCAAAATTTGTTGTTATTTTTGTACACTTGGCCCAAGTCCCTTTGACCTAAGGACTTGCACTTTTAAGTTTGAGGTCGTTCAGAAAATAAAGTTTTTCGTGTGCTTTTTTAGCTGTTTGGTGGGATAATTTTGGGGGCCTCTACTACCAACCCCTTTTGTTTTTGGAAATTAGTTTCTTTTTGCCAAATGACTTATGGCCTTACATTTCAGACAGAAAATGGAAAATAACTTTCTCCACCAAGGAAAGGGTGAAGGCAAGCATATAAAAGCCTCTTAGGGAAGCTCAATCCACTCCAATATTTTTATGTCCTAAAATATGCTTTATCTTTTAAAATTAATGATAATTAGACCCAAGAGCACATAACACACCTAAGCAGACCATTTGACCCAAATTTTATTTGCATAATGTATCCATTTTTTCTTTAACTCTATTCTAAAATTAAACCTACCTTGCCTCTCTCCCAAGACAGGATAAAAACCTTCCTTTTATTGATTTTTCTATCCTCATTTTCAACTATTTTTTTAACTTTCAAATTTCACTTCAAGGACCTTTAATTTTCCGATTTGTGCAAATAAATTCTTCACATTTGTTTCTCTTTTAGCTATTTTTAAAATTAATGATATCTAGTCCCAAGAACACACATCACACTTAAACAGACCATTTTGCCTACACTTTATCAATTTAATATTTATTTTTTCCTTTGAGTCTATTCTAAAATTAATACACATCCCTTCCTAAGACTCATGGTAAAAGCTTTTTCTTTTATTGATTTTTCTATTCTCATTTTCAACTCAAAATGTGTCCCAGGAAAATGAATAAGTAAAAATAAGCAATAAATAGGAGATATGTTGCTCAATACTAGGTCAACGCAACTGCATTGATGATGAAAACAAAACAAAAATTCAGCATTAAAAGCAAAGGGTTGCTACTACTACTACTACTACTAACAACTCACCACAGCACCAAGCCGCCTGAGGCCAACACAGCTACGCACGCTCATCCTCCATCCCAATCTATTCAAAGCCTCCCTTTTTACACCCGCCCACGAAGTTCCCATTTCCTTTAAATCTTTCTTTATGACGTCCTCCCACCCCAGACGGGGACGACCTGCTTTCTGTTTAGCCCTAGATGGTTGGCCAAAAAGAACAATCTTTGGCAATCTGTCATCCTTCGTCCGCACAATGTGCCCTAGCCACCTCAACCTTTCTTTCATTATAGCCCTAGAGAGCGGTATTGAACCACATTTTTTGTTTAGCCTATCGTTTGAAATACCGTCAGTCAGCCGGGTACCCAGAACAATCCTTAAGCAATTTCTCTGGAAAACATCTAGCAAATCTTCATCCGCTTTTCGGAGCGTCCATGCTTCAGAGCCATATTTGACCACTGTCATTACTGTAGCTTCTAATATTCTAATCTTGGTTTGCAGACTTATCTTCCTATTCTTCCAGACTTTTTTTTAACTGTGAAAAAACACCCTGAGCCTTGGCTATTCTATATTTAACATCTTCACTGCTCCCACCATCTTTACTAATCATACTACCAAGGTAAGTGAAGCTGCCCACCTGATCAATCTTTTCCTTACCCAACGTCACCTTTTCATCTTCACTTATTCCTAGCCTTAGTGACTTAGTCCTCCTAACATTAATTTTCAAACTAATTCTAGCACCCTGAACTCACAAAACCTCTAACACTTCATTCATTTTGCTCACACTTTCATCTAGGATGCTTAAATCATCAGCATAATCCAAGTCCAGGAGACTTTTTCCTCCCCATTTAATTCTGTGGTCTCCTATTGCCTTTCCTGTGCTCCTTAAAACAAAGTCCATCAAAATAATCCATACAAAGGGGGATAGAACACAACCCTGCTTAACTCCTGATTTAATACAAAACCAGCTGCTAACCTCATTTCCTACCTTAACCGCAGCAGTGTTATTCTCATACATAGCACTAATCACTTTAATGTATTTGTCTGGTATACCATACAAGGATAAAATCTTTACTAAAGCTCTTCTATCAACCGAAACAAACGCTTGCTCATAATCTATAAAACTGAGGACCAAAGGTGTTTGAAAACTCAGGCACTTTTCAATTATTAGACTAAGAGTGAAAATTTGGTCGACACATCCTCTTCCTTTTCTAAAACCGCACTGCTCTTCTCTTAAAACTTTGTCTACGGCATCTCTCAGTCTAGAAAGTATCATATTACTAAGTAATTTACTACCTACAGAGAATAGACTAATGCCTCAATAATTACCACACTCACTTTTTTCACCTTTCTTATAAAGTGGCTTAATTAAGGTTTTCTTAAAATCGTTAGGTACTTCCCCTTTTTCAAAAATCATATTCATAATCTTCAGTAACTTATTTCTAACCTCAGAGCCACCATATTTAAGAAATTCATTTACCACCCTATCAGCACCTGGAGCCTCATTATTCTTTAATCCTTTTAGTACTGTTGCTAATTCCTCCTCACAAAACAAATCTTCCTTCACATCCAAGGTATCACAAACTTTTTCATTTTCCTCTATATTTTTTCCTGAAACTCTATCTTGGTTAAGCAAATTCTCAAAATGTTCGGCCCATCTCTCTTTAGTTTTTTCCTTATCGCTAATTGCAACCCCATTCCTATTTTTAACTTGTCCAAGTCCAGATTGACTACTCCCTCTCAATTTGTTAACGTGCCAGTACAATATTTTACTATTATGTTGTCTAGCTGCATCTTCCAGATCCTTGGCAATTTTCGAGAAATAATCACACAACAGCAGCAACTCTATAAGAAAATTAAAATAAATTTTCTTGTGAACTATTATCGCTTCTAATCAGCAGTTGTACCAAAACAATCCTGCTCAACTCATCCTCAGGGCTATACTGTTGTGTTTCTCCTCCCCATAGTATAGTGCTGACGGTTTGATATCATTCTATTTTCCCTTCTTGTTTTAGTTTTTTTTTTGTTTAAAGCTTTTTCCAATAGGCAATGTTTAGAAGTCCTCCAAAAAAAAAGTCCCCCCAGATCCCAAATCAAATTCCAGTGTAAGTGCCATAGTGAAAGATACCCATCTTGGCTGGTCAAGCACACTATCTCAAAGTTCAAATGATAGCTCCAATTCGGAGAATAGGACAATGATAAGTGTAGGGGCTAATGTAAACATAAATGATGATAATGGGTTTCAAGAGGTCCTCTCTAGAAGCTCTAAAAAAAGGAAAAAAAATCTCCCCAATCAAAAGCATTTCCCCTCTCCCTGCCCAAGATCCTCCCTCCAAAAACTTAGGAATTTACCTTAAAATTACTCCTACTACCCCCTCTGAAATAAAAATGATCACTGCAATAAGAGTTGCAATTTTTAAATTGCTAAAATCAATGTTCTCTCTTAATATTAACCGTGATGGATCTCTGCTAATAGCTGTAGAAGATCAGAAATCAGCAGATACAATAGTTAACCTAAAATCCCTTCTGAATACCCCAATTATTGCATCTAATTGGAACCCAAAACAATCACCAACAAAAATAGTAGTTTATAATGTTCCCCCAGAGATATCCACTCAGGAGTTAAAAGAAGGGCTCTCAGATAGGGCAGGAAACACAATCCCAGATGAGGATGTTACCCAACTTGGCAAACCTAACTCTAATGGCCTAAAAACTAGTAGATCCTTCTTATTCACACTGAAGGAAAAAATTAATATCCCAGAAAAATTATTCCTATTTGGGCAAATCAAACCACACAAGGAATACAAACCTAAGCCTATCCAGTGTCAGAAGTGTCTCAAACTGGGACACACAACTAACAAATGCAATGAAATTCTCCGAGAGTGTAGTAATTGTAAAGCTTTCCATCCTAAAGAGTTGACAACTTGCAACAACACTCAGCCTACATGCATCAATTGCAAAGGCCCACTTGAATCTACAAATAAATCAATTCAAGCCAAAAAAGATCTTGCTTTACTTTTAACAAAGCTGAATATTGATACACAGTCATATGAAGAATAAATCAACAACACAACATATATCAATACTCCAATGGAATGTAAGATCACTCACAGAAAATAAGCTAAATGAACTAATATCTTTTATGAATAGTAATTCCATTAATATTGCTTGCCTCCAGGAAACTCATTTAACCCAAAATCAACAAATTAAGTCTCTGGGATATACTATCCTCAGAAAGGATAGATCTTCAGAGAGAAAAGGAGGTGGGGTAGCTTTATTAGTTAATAATAATATAAAATTTTGTGGCATCAATTTTCCAGATTTTCCAAATGATGTTGATGCAATTGGTATCAGTGTTTGGCTGAATAATTTAAAAACCTACATAATAAGTTTTATAACCCTAATGGCCAAACTACAGATGCCAAGGATTTCTTTAATTATATAAATAATTCTAATATGTTAAAAAATATCATTATTTGTGGAGATTTCAACGCCCACAGCCTTTTGTGGGGGAATAAACCAGCAAATAAAGCTGGTAAATTCATTTAGCATATGACTTCAAATAATAATGAATTAGCTGTTGCTACCCCTCCAAACCTGAATACATATTTCAACTCCAAAAGTGGCAGATTCTCCACAATTGACCTACAAATTGTGTCATTAAATTTTTGAATAAAATTTACATAAATAAAATTGAGAGTCTATGTACTGACCACTTTGCTATAGTTTGCTCCCTAAATAAACCTGCTGAAACTTTATCTCATACCTCAAAATATATCAACACTAAAGCAAATTGGTCTATGTTCCAAAATAAGCTAAATGATGAAATTACAAGTTTCACCCAAATTTCAAGCATTTCTAACACAACAGTTGACACACATGCTGAAGCCTTGACATCTTTACTAATAAATACAGCTAATCATGCTATCCCCAGGACAACACCTAAGAAAACATTCCCTAAACAAATTCGTAAAGCATGGTGGACAAATGAGTGCCTAAATAAATGGAGAATAAAAAAGGCAGCTAGGACAGAATTCATAAAAAAAACCATCACCTACTACATATTTAAAAAAAATACAAGCAGAATCTAATCTAAAAAGGACTATAATAGATGCTAAATATAAATACTGGAATAATTTTGCAAATAATCTCTCCAGAGAAACACATGAGTCAATTATACATAAAGTCATAAGCCACATCTGTGGGAAAAAGACTTCCCCCAACCCACTCCTGTATGAGCTTATACATAATAATACCCATTATGACAATGATAAGGAAAAAGCTAACCTATTTGCAACTCTTTTTGTTAATAAGCTAACATCAAATAATCAAAGCAAACTGTCCCCAATTCCCATGAACCCAAGTTACCAACCACGCCCAGGATCCGAGTACATAACTAATCCATTTTTAATCCAGGAATTGAATAATGCAGTACATCATACTAGGACCAAAACTAGCGGCAGCTATGACAATATACACCCTACATGGATAAAGAATCTCACACCTTCATACAAACAAGAACTGCTAAATTGTTATAATCACGCTTGGGCATCTTCTATGTTCCCCAATATATGGAAATGTTCGTCCCTCCTACCAATCCTAAAGAAAAATAAACCCAAAGATAACCCTGAGTCTTATAGGCCCATAATGATTACTCCTGTGATGGGGAAAATAATGGAGAAAATGATCTATCACAGACTCCTCTGGTTTGTTGGGAAGAATAATATGATCCCTCACACTCAAACTGGATTCAGGAAACACCACTCCTCAACAGATGCTTTCATTTTGCTAACAAATGCAATAAATGAATCTTTCTCAAAAAATAATGTCCTAGTTGCAGCTTTCCTAGATTTTGAAGGGGCATATGACAATGTGAACCACCAAATCCTTTTAAACAAACTTGCAAACCTAAGAGTACCCCCTAAGCTAGTATCTTTTATTAAATCTTTCATTTCATTGTTTGTGTTGGTTCAGCCTCTTCGCCCCAAAGACAATAACCAAAGGCCTACCTCAGGGAGCAGTCCTCAGTTGCCTCCTATTTGCCCTATATCTCTGGGACATGAACCTACCCCACACGAATCTACAATATGCTGATGATCTGGTGCTATGGTCAGCACACCTTTCAGATAGCACAGTCAAATCTGCAAAAGTCACTTTTCCAGTTTGAAAAATTCTCTCAACATTCAGATTTACCCATTGCACCCACCAAGTCAAAAATAATCCAATTTCACCGGAAGCGAAACCATGTTAATGCAAAACTAACTCTAAATAAAACAACTATTCCAGAAGATAATCATATTAATTACCTAGGTCTCATGCTTGACCAAAAACTTAATTTCCACCTCCACATTTCAAACACAATAAAAAAATGCTATAGAAAAACAAATATACTAAAAAGACTTCTTTCCACACCCTGGGGCTGTAAGGAGAAAACGTTACTCCAGTTTTATAAATCACATATAAGACCCCATATTGAATATGGGCTCATCGTCTATGGTGCATGTGCAAAGACCCAGATGCAAAAAATGAAACAACACAAAATGATATAATATGTCTCATATTTGGTCTTAGGAAACCCACAAGCACCAAGTTTCTGCTTATGGAGAGTGGATTAACAACAATAAGGGAGAGACATAGCTTTCTCTTGACAAAACATCTTACAAAAATTGAATCAAACAGCTCACACACACTACATAATTGGTTAAGAAATCCAACCATGCATAGAGGCATTGCAGATGAGTATGCCAATATTCAGAAAAAGTTCCCCATACCAGCAAAATCTATTGCACCCACTTTCCCCCAATCCCCCCCATGGAATTGGTCAAGTCCCATAATAAATAATGAATTCTCAAAGTGGAATAAAGATTTAACCCCCATTGCTTTTGTCCAGAAAAAATTTGCAGAACTTAATACAATTACCTATAAAAATCACTTCCAAATATTTGTTGATGGGTCAAAAATGAATGAGAAGGTTGCAAGTGGTGTTTTCCTTCCTCACCTGAAAATTGCAATGGGCGAGAGATTATATAATAATTTATCTATAATGTCTGCTGAGTTAAATGCCGTAATCATGGCATTAGAACACCTTAAGGAAAACTAACCTTTGATTGCAAATTCAAATAATATTATCATATATTCCGACTCTCTATCAAACCTTGAGTTGCTGGCCTCAGCTCCTCAATATAAGTTGGACATTGACACTTATCATTGTCTCAGTATTATAGATAATCTTGCTTCAAGTGGCATAAGAACTTATTTTCAGTACATTCCTAGCCACTCTGGCATAAGTGGTAATCATAAGGTTGATGAAATAGCAAAAAATGCTATAAATATTGACCAGCCAAGTGGGAGACCAATCCCAATTAGAGATATTTACCAATGGAGGCTATCAGATATTAATTTTAATAAGATTAATCATATCCTTTCCCCCTTTCCCAATAAGTATCTTTCTAAAATTTATCATAGAATTCGTTCTGGAACAAATGGACTAAATTTCCTTGCATTCTCATATAAGTTTTCTAATTCAAGTGGTTCAATTCCCCTGTCCCCTCTTTGCAGGCATTGTAATATGAATAATGAAACAATTGACCATTGCCTATTTGAATGTAATATGCTGACGTCTGCACAACATACCTTGCTTTGTAAACTTTTAAAATGCTTTAAACACCACAAAATCTCACTATCAGCCAAGAGCCTAGCCAACTATACCTGCACACAGAGCACAGAAATCGATATCTATCATCTTATATTTGAACTCCTTGAGTCAAAAGATCTACTGAAAGATATCTGAGAATATCTAATAAATAAGAGACAACCAAGCCAGTAGCTCTGTAGCCCACAGAGTGAAGCAAAAAGAAAAGGGCTAAATAGTACTAACTGAATAGCCCGCCTGCTGCGAATTAGAAAAGAAGAGAGAAGAAGAAAATCCGGCATAAATCAGGTAGCAATTTGGTAAAATTATGAAGATTGTCCCTCCCCAATAAAATAAGCCTCAGGATGCACATGACTTGAGGATACACATTTAAAGCCAATTGGAATGAAAAGTTAATGTTTTCAAAGGACCACCTTTGGGAAGGCCTATGTCACAGTAGACAGAATATACCAGTATGATCATTCTCTATCTCACCCATTATAAAAACCCGGACCGGGGTGCGAGTGCTCCGGAGAACGTTTTTGCAGATATAAACATAGGCGAAGTCAGATTAGCGGGAATGCAGGTTAGTCTGTTTCCGATTGTTTCCATCAAAGTGCATTGAAACAATCAGAAACAGACTAACCCGCATTCCCGCTAATGCAGAAATAAGTGGGAGGAGCTTTTTGTTCGCACCGAGAACGAAGACCAGAAATGATCTGTGATAAGCTTACTGGTATATTCTGTCTACTGTGGCCAATGTCCTTCAAAATTTGTTGTTATTTTTGTACACTTGGCCCAAGTCCCTTTGACCTAAGGACTTGCACTTTTAAGTTTGAGGTCGTTCAGAAAATAAAGTTTTTCGTGTGCTTTTTTAGCTGTTTGGTGGGATAATTTTGGGGGCCTCTACTACCAACCCCTTTTGTTTTTGGAAATTAGTTTCTTTTTGCCAAATGACTTATGGCCTTACATTTCAGACAGAAAATGGAAAATAACTTTCTCCACCAAGGAAAGGGTGAAGGCAAGCATATAAAAGCCTCTTAGGGAAGCTCAATCCACTCCAATATTTTTATGTCCTAAAATATGCTTTATCTTTTAAAATTAATGATAATTAGCCCCAAGAGCACATAACACACCTAAGCAGACCATTTGACCCAAATTTTATTTGCATAATGTATCCATTTTTTCTTTAACTCTATTCTAAAATTAAACCTACCTTGTCTCTCTCCCAAGACAGGATAAAAACCTTCCTTTTATTGATTTTTCTATCATCATTTTCAACTATTTTTTTAACTTTCAAATTTCACTTCAAGGACCTTTAATTTTCCGATTTGTGCAAATAAATTCTTCACATTTGTTTCTCTTTTAGCTATTTTTAAAATTAATGATATCTAGTCCCAAGAACACACATCACACTTAAACAGACCATTTTGCTTACACTTTATCAATTTAATATTTATTTTTTCCTTTGAGTCTATTCTAAAATTAATACACATCCCTTCCTAAGACTCATGGTAAAAGCTTTTTCTTTTATTGATTTTTCTATTCTCATTTTCAACTCAAAATGTGTCCCAGGAAAATGAATAAGTAAAAATAAGCAATAAATAGGAGATATGTTGCTCAATACTAGGTCAACACAACTGCATTGATGATGAAAACAAAACAAAAATTCAGCATTAAAAGCAAAGGGTTGCTACTACTACTACTACTACTAACAACTCACCACAGCACCTAACCGCCTGAGGCCAACACAGCTACGCACGCTCATCCTCCACCCCAATCTATTCAAAGCCTTCCTTTTTACACCCGCCCACGAAGTTCCCATTTCCTTTAAATCTTTCTTTATGACGTCCACCCACCCCAGACGAGGACGACCTGCTTTCTGTTTAGCCCTAGATGGTTGGCCAAAAAGAACAATCTTTGGCAATCTGTCATCCTTCATCTGCACAATGTGCCCTAGCCACCTCAACCTTTCTTTCATTATAGCCCTAGAGAGCGGTATTGAACCACATTTTTTGTATAGCCTATTGTTTGAAATACCATCAGTCAGCCAGGTACCCAGAAGAATCCTTAAGCAATTTCTCTGGAAAACATCTAGCAAATCTTCATCCACTTTTCGGAGCGTCCATGCTTCAGAGCCATATTTGACTACTGTCATCACTGTAGCTTCTAATATTCTAATCTTGGTTTGCAGACTTATCTTCCTATTCTTCCAGACTTTTTTTTAACTGTGAAAAAACACCCTCAGCCTTGGCTATTCTATATTTAACATCTTAACTGCTCCCACCATCTTTACTAATAATACTACCAAGGTAAGTGAAGCTGCCCACCTGATCAATCTTTTCATTACCCAACGTCACCTTTTCATCTTCACTTATTCCTAGCCTTAGTGACTTAGTCTTCCTAACATTAATTTTCAAACCAATTCTAGCACCCTGAACTCACAAAACCTCTAACACTTCATTCATTTTGCTCACACTTTCATCTAGGATGCTTAAATCATCAGCATAATCCAAATCCAGGAGACTTTTTCCTCCCCATTTAATTTTGTGGTCTCCCATTGCCTTTCCTGTGCTCCTTAAAACAAAGTCCATCAAAATAATCCATACAAAGGGGGATAGAACACAACCCTGCTTAACTCCTGATTTAATACAAAACCAGCTGCTAACCTCATTTCCTACCTTAACCGCAGCAGTGTTATTCTCATACATAGCACTAATCACTTTAATGTATTTGTCTGATATACCATACAAGGATAAAATCTTTACTAAAGCTCTTCTATCAACCGAATCAAACGCTTGCTCATAATCTATAAAACTGAGGACCAAAGGTGTTTGAAAACTCAGGCACTTCTCAATTATTAGCCTAAGAGTGAAAATTTGGTCAACACATCCTCTTCCTTTTCTAAAACCCCACTGCTCTTCTCTTAAAACTTTGTCTACAGCATCTCTCAGTCTAGAAAGTATCATATTACTAAGTAATTTACTACCTACAGAGACTAGACTAATGCCTCAATAATTACCACTCACTTTTATCACCTTTCTTATAAAGTGGCTTAATTAAGGTTTTCCTAAAATCGTTAGGCACTTCCCCTTTTTCAAAAATCATATTCATAATCTTCAGTAACTTATTTCTAACCTCAGAGCCATCATATTTAAGAAACTCACTTACCACCCTATCAGCACCTGGAGCCTTATTATTCTTTAATCCTTTTAGTACTGTTGCTAATTCCTCCTCACAAAACAAATCTTCCTTCACATCCAAGGTATCACAAACTTTTTCATTTTCCTCTATATTTTTTCCTGCAACTCTATCTTGGTTAAGCAAACTCTCAAAATGTTTGGCCATCTCTCTTTAGTTTTTTCCTTATCGCTAATTGCAACCCCATTCCTATCTTTAACTTGGCCAAGTCCAGATTGACTACTCCCTCTCAATTTGTTAACGTGCCAGTACAATATTTTACTATTATGTTGTCTAGCTGCATCTTCCAGATCCTTGGAAATTTTATCCATGGCCTCCACTTCACAACTCCTTAGTTCATATTTTAATGCTTTCTCCACTTTCTTTACATTTCTTTTGTTTTCATATGATCTATCACTCAGATAATTCTTGTACAAGTCCTTTCTCCTTTCTATTAAACATAAAGATTTTTCACTAATATTCTTAGCTGCATTTCTAGCTTTCTTCCCTAATATACCTTCAGCAACTTCACAAATTATTTTTCAAAAATTATTCCAACAATCTTCCACATTATCAAATTTTAAACTCTCAAGTTTAGTATTCAACTGTTCCTGGAAAGTTTCTCTCAAATTCTCATCCTGGAGTCTACCAACATCATAACTTCCCGGGAGGTAGTTACCCTTCTGATATTTCAGCTTTAAATTAACCCTTGACACTACTAGATGGTGATCTTTACTTTTAACATCAATAACAGCACTCCTATATACCCTAGTATCTTGTATTGATCCTGCCAGTCTTTGGTTTACTATAACATAATCAATAAGGTTTGCTGTCTTACCATCATGTGAATACCATGTTAACTTATGAGCCATTTTATGACCAAACACCCTATTGGTTATAACTAGATTGTTATACCTACAAAATTGCAAAAGTCTGTATCCATTACAGTTTTCTTTTCCTACACCAAATTTACCTAGGCTGGGATACCATCTATCCCTATTTCTACCAACCAGGGCATTAAAATCTCCCAGTAATAACATCATATTTCTACCTAGGACCCTGTCTATTTGCTCTAGTAACTGTAAGTAAAATTCATCTGAGTCACTAGTATCTCTGTCAGTTGGTTCTATGGGGGCATATACTACTATAACTGATACCCTGAACTTTCTAGTCATAAAATGAGCAATTAGTATTCTATTATTAATACCCTCCCAGCCTAAACAAGATTTAGCAGCTTCCTTATTCATCATGAGCCCTACTTCCTGTCTATGTACCCCATCCTTCCTGCCTGAGTAAACAAATTCTATGTCACCTAATTTCATGCTTCCTACCCCTGGGATATGAGTTTCTGAAATTCCTAATAAATCCAGTTTGAATCATCTGAATTCGTCAGTCAAAATGTTGATACAATAGTCATTTTTTAATGTTGTAACATTCCAAGTTCCAATTTTCATGTTCTTTAAATCATTGAAATTATTTTTGCCTCAGGAAAAGCAATGATCCCAGATACCAGTGCAGGATGAGGATCACATATCTTCTCAAGTCTACACCATAGTGCTTAAGCTGGCTTAGAACTGGACAGCAAGAAGTCCCTTGGACCTCCATGAATGGAGGCTTTGTGCAATCCTGGGCCCATCTTGGTCACAACATGGTTTTCAGCACTTGGCAATGCTCTTCTATCAACAAGAGTTGAAATCCTGCACAGACAGTCTCAAGCCTATTACCTCCGACTCATTATATATTCATGCCTACAAATATTATGCTACTACTGGGAGATAACCCATAATAGATAAATTAGCTAGGAAGAGGTTTTTCAGCCCAAAGACACCCATCAAAACATACCAAGCCCAGAAATATTGCCCATTAGTCAGAATCCCGTGCAAATGCTGTGTCGTTTACTAGGCTATAATTTCCTTGAGGGGTGCCACTCCTCAAGTTGGAATAGAGTTGACTGCAAGGTCCCCATTCTTGCAGGTACCCCAAAAAGGTCGAGGCAGCCCTTTGCAGAGGCTGTTGTCCATAGATCTGGATCTTATGCCCTGCTGCAGTTGTCCTCCTATAGAAGGTCCTCCCTCAATGGTGTTCTGCATCAGCATGCAATTTAATTCATTACTGGGAGAAGGTTTGCAACTCATGGGACTTGTGGACAAACCAGTGGGCCCTTTTGAGTGTACATTTGAGGGGCCCTCTTCCTCCTCCGCCTGTATTTATGACCCCAGTTTCTATTATGGACCCCCAGGGACAAGGTCCTCCCTTGGTCTGTGCCTCCTATGGAGGTACCCTACATATCTGTAGAGCGTTCCCCTATCGCCACCTGGGGACACACTGAATGGCCTGGGGGAGGCCAGGAACATTAAAATGAAATTAATTAAAAACATTATGTTTCCTTTAAACATGGAAAATGGTAGTCTTCTGTATGACTTTTTAAATATCAAATTATTATAGGGAAGTATGAACAAAGTTATATAGAAGACTTTTTGGTTTTCTTATTTAATATAACTCAACATTAGCTTGTAAAACTAACATCTAGCAGAATTTAAAAAAAAATGAAAAAAAAGATAAGGGTAACATATCTCTTTCATGGGAGTTAAAAAAAAAACATTTAAATAAAAGAACAAAAATCAAGTCTTTAAATGTTTTTTTTTTTTCAAGTATATATTCAAACTTAAATACAGTTAAAACTAAAAACAAGCAAAAAATTACCCTGAACAGGAGAAAGATTGTTGTCAAAATTGATATGCCCTGGAATTACTGATCTCTGTTTTATGGCCCTTCTGCCATGAAGTGCAATGGGGGTTGGGGGCTAGCCATCCTGTGCTTTTGCACACCCTTCCTGTTTATCTTCTCTAGATTTCTCCAGGTACCCATTAGAGCTGGGTCAACTATGGCTGTGCTTACAAAGTCATGCCACTGACCCCCTCCCCTATTACAAACCAAATAACCAGTAACACTAGACTCATGTCCTTATGTACAAAAGATTAGAATTTTTGCACAATAACTACTCAGCTAGGACTGTCAAAGATTGTGCTTTTTGGTTATGTACCAGGTTATAAACAAAAGGCCCCCAGATAGGGTGAGAAAAGGTAATAGGGAAGGATTTAAAGAAAATCAAAACTTCAGAGGAGGGAGGAAAGAGTGAAGCTTGAAGCAGATAAAGTGGAAGATGAGCAAATGCAGCAGTGGTGTAATTTTGTCAAAATACCAGGGGAGGGGGCAACATTATGGTAGATTTTCCCAAGGCAAGGGAACATGAAAGTGAAAAATGAGCCATATAGTACCATAAAAGCAAATGTATACTAAAAAAAAATGATCTGTTTCTGTGGATGCTTGAATTATGTCAGCCTATTTTAGTTTTGACAAGATTTTTTGAAGATGTTAATTTCAGATGGAGAGGGGGGGGGGGTAGTTGCCTCTCCTCTCTCCCATGCCCTATAGTAAATTATGCCACTGATAAGCAGCTTGGTGCTCAAGTGAGTTATTAGCATAGCAATAGCAGTTGAGTTAGATGAATAAAATATTATAAAGAATTCAGAGCTTAGGACATAGGCCTATTATATCCTGGGAAGGTTTTGAAATAGGCCTATCTACTCCCACTGCTTTACTCTCCAAAGGGCACTGGCAAACTTAGGGATACTTTGTGTTGTAAAAGCTGAAACTTATAGATACAGACCTAAAGCACAAATAGGGTCTTAACAATGTGATTCAACCTCATATATTTACTTGTACCTGATTCATATGGTTTTAGAACACCTAGAAAAATGTTCTTAAATTTGAACAAAAATAAAATACTGGATTGGGCTTTATATCCTTGGCTAATTGAATTGTTAGAACTGTGGGTAAATTTGTTGCAGTTCATATTACTGACTTACACATAAAGTAAAACTTACCACTCAATGCCTTTTTTTATGCTCTTTCTAAACATAATAATCATTTTTGTCACAAATGAATTTTACCCCCACCCCTATATATACCAATTCAGGGTATATATTTGCACATTTTTTTTTTGGGGGGGGGGGGGAAATTCATTTCAGATGCAAATGAGAGGTAAGTTTAAACTTTACCCCCCCCCCCCCCTTAATGTGCAAATATATACCATGAATTGGTATATATAGGGCTGGGAGTAGAATTCATTTGCAGCAAAAATGATTATTATATTTGGAAAGAGCATAAAAAAAGGCATCAAGTGGTAGGCCTATGTTTAGGCTACTTTATTTGTATGTCAATAATATGAACTGCAAAAAATTTACCAAACAGTGTTTCCAAAACTTATAGTCAAGGAAAACTATAGGCTATCCAAACTGCAGTTATCAAAGAACATGCCCCAGCACAGATTTAGGCTGGCCTAGTTGTTTGTAGCCTATCCTCAGAAGGATCATGGGCAATATATAATTTGGGCTACATATTTGACCACTAGGAGAGGCGGTGGAGGTAAAACTAAGTGAAGCAATTTTAAGAATGATATAAGTAATTATTTCAAAATGTTTTAAAGTGGCTGAAGCCTAGGTTTAGAATTTTATAGCCTGGTGTTTCCTTCTCAGGGGGCAAACTGCTCAGCTGATGCCCCCGATCCGCATCTAGAATTTCACCCTCTGCTTTTTCAAGCTCCATATTTACCCTTTCACCAGGATAACCTTCCGTCCCGTTTACTACACTGTAAAGTGCATTTCTAAATTTATTCAGCATTTTCCATCGACTTTGAATTTTATATCCAGCGTTGCTAACTCCATTGTGAAAACAATGTGTTTCACTTTCAAGCCAAAATGCTCTTTGCTTAATTTTACTTTTTTCTCTCTATCAATTTTTATCAGTATGATTGGAGAACCAGAAGCTCGGCCGCAGGACAAATCCTCACCAGTCAATTTTGCAAACACAGGTATATCACAACTCAAAAAAATACCATCCATTAGAGAATTATTTGAGTAAAAGTTCCAAATGATTGAGACGGGAAAATTCAATACAACTCGTTACTCTTTTTAACTATTTTGGAATTTAGCACATATTTTTTCAGTCTAATATTAATGGCTATATACCTTTAATATTAAGCTTAGGACAGAAGCATTGACTTAAACAACGATTATTCGCCCAAACATATAATAGTTACACCTGTGAGCGGTTTCCTAATGAAACGTACCCGATTTATCAAATCATTGTCAAAATTAAAGAATTTCAAGTTCTCTGATGAAATGGCACACCAATAGCATTAGGTATAAAAGATAAAACAACCTTAAAGGAAGGAATCAATTTGAAATGTTAACTCCGGTTTTTTGTATGAGATGTTTTACAAAATATAACCACATTTGTGTGAAATCAGGGTAAGTCAAGGTCGTGGCAATACTTGTTTCATCACTTATAATTTCTTTGTTTTTGAAGCTTAAAAAAGGTTTTAATTTGATTACGTATTGGGATTTGCTAGTTTTTGGTCAAAACGACGGTCTATCCACTGCAACGACAGAAGTTTTGCATCCAACACTTTTAAACCAATCAAACCACTTTTTAGTTTAACAAATACTTTAGCAGCTACAGATTATTCAATAGTATACTCGATAGGGTAGCACGAATGTCGATACTAAGCGATATCGTATAGGTGGGCTAGTTCTATTGAAGGAATTCTAATCATAGTTAAAAATAGTGACAGTCATGTCCAGAATACCGTTGCGTCCAAGTTAAGATTATTTATCCTGAATATTCTTGATCATTATGCTCACCGTGCCTTACAAAAATTTTAGATTGGCCGAAAGAAGAGCCCTAGGCTCTTGAAAAACCGAAAAATTATTACCTCCAAATTAGTTTTTTAGCGTTTAAAGGCTGTAGCATTGAGGGATATGACAATATTTCTCCTATCTCTTTTCTTTGGCTTGCTAAATAAGTTTCTTGAAATTCAAAAAAGGGTATTATCCAAAAAGTAATTATTTATCCTAGTAAAGGATTTAGACGGGGGTATTTCGGAAATCCATTTAGCAATTTCTCCTAGGGGCTGGTCGACAAATGTACGGAGAGGGCGCATCATCAAAGACACAGATGTCAAGGTTTGACAAAGTATTTGTGCAAGTTATTCCTGTAGTAAATGCGGTAATTTTTACCTCCAAATTAGCTTTTAAACGTTTAAAGGCTGTAGCAATAAGGGGTGGGACAATATTTCTCCTATTTGTTTTCTTTGGCTTGCTAAATGAATTTCTTGAAATTTCAAAGAGAGTATTATCCGAGAAGTAATTATTATTTAGTAGTAATTATAGAAGTAATTAGTAAAGGATTTGGGAGGGGGTATTTTAGAACCCCATTCACCAATATTTCCTATGAGCTGTCGACAAATGTAGGGAGAGGCTGTATTTGCAAAGGCATAGATGTCAAGAGTCGACAAAATATGTGTACAAGTTATTCCTGCAGTAAATGTGACAGATGCATATAGGGATATGAGCATATGTCGATTCTTTTTTTTTAACAGATTGGGACAAGTCAAAGAGTGGCGAAGCAGAGCAACATATTTTTATTAAAGGTAGACTTAATTGGGATGTTATTTCATTCACTTGTATTTCTTAAGTTATTTGTAAAATTAACTTTGTTATTTAATAATTTGATCTTGTGTCGTAATTCGAAAGTATAAATTGTGTTCTGGTCTTTGGAAGGCACATAGGGCGTTTATACTACTTCTCTTTGCGGCAATTTCTGCTCGTTTTGAGTTTGACTTGATTATTTACTGTAATTAATTAAAAAAAAAAAATATTTCCACAAAATAAGTTTTTCAAAGAAAAGTAAAGAACTCCATCAAACCAAAAATGAGCAAAAATAAAATCAAATAATATACCAAGCGTGAAACTACCACAAATCAGCACCGATAAATAAATAAAACCCAAAACGAACAGAAATTACAATAAATAACCGAGTCAAACTCAGAACTAGCAGAAATAACATGAGTAAGGCTCAAAACTCCTATGCCTTCCCAAGGCCAGAACATAAGCACTTAACTGAAAAAAATACAAATGAATATGCATTGTCAGTTTAAAATACATATACTGATATTTATTAATCAAAATGTTAATGTTAATTGATTTATTAAAGTTATAAAAGTAAAAATATTCATATTTTTTCAGTATCGTGCAAATTATATTCTGGCCTTGGGAAGGCATAGGGGTTTTGAGCCCATCTTATGTTAATTTCTGCTAGTTTTGAATTTGACTCGGTTATTTATTGTAATTTCTGTTCGTTTTGGGTCTCATTTATTTATAGATGCTGATTTGTGGTAGTTTCACGCTTGGCAGATTATTTGATTTTATTATTGCTCATTTTTGGTTTAATGGAGTTCTTTACTTTTCTTTGAAAAACTTATTTTGTGGAAAAAGTCTTTTTAATTAATTCCTGCTCGTTTTATATTGACATAGTCTTTTCAGGGAAAAAAGAAAAAAATACTTTAAATCTTTAAGTTTTTTTTAAGACTTTATAGTTTGGCCTGCTATTTGTATGCTGGAGAAAAATTTTCAGCAATTTTTAACAACATACACCCTTTTAGAAATCTGGACACAAATAGTAGTGTTTAATTTAGTTTCATACCTTCTCTAGTTGACCTGAAATGGAAAACTTGAAACCACTCACAAAAAAATCTGTTTACTTTCTTTGATAGCTTGGATACACTTACGCTATTTTGATTTGGCTAAATTTTAAGAACAGAAGTAGCACCGAGAGTTTGAACATAATACCCTCAGTCGTTCGTGGGATACTGCTGAGATGCCTTATTGGGAATTAGCATTAACACAGTGCATTTTGATTTAATCTTAAGGCAACATTTAGTTTTTAAACATATTGGGCAAATGGGAGGGTGGGCGTGGGATTAGTTGCCCTCCAATGACTTTCGACTATTAAAATATCAGCCCTTTCTATTTTCAATTAAATGATCCCTTTTCCAAGTTCCTATGACAACTCTTTCGATACGAAGTGCCCTGGTCTAAAAAAAAACAAAAAACATTGTACCCACATCGATTTTTATTATAAAAATGTCAAGCCTTCCAATCACTTTTGACTATTAAAAAGGGCACTAGGCCTTTTGATTTCCAATCGAATGAGCCCTTTTTGAGTTTCTAGGACAACGCTTTCTATAAATAATTTATATGCCCCCAGGACATAACTTACAACCCTTGGCCTGAGGGCTGGGTGGGGGGTGGGGGTCATCCTCAAAGACCTAATTTCCAGAACTTCTTACTACGTTGAACAAAATGGCTATCTGAAAATTTTGATTGGATGTGTTTGGGGGATTGGTGGGCGTGAGAGGGGGGTTAGTTACCCTCCAATCACTTTCGACTATTAAAAAGGGCACTAGCCATTTCAATTTCCAATTGAATGAGGCCTTTTTGAAGTTTCTACGACAACGCTTTCTATAAAAAACCTTATATGCCCATAGGGCATAATTTACAGCCTTGCCCTGAGGGCTGTGGGGGAGTGTCCTCCTCAAAAACATAATTTATATCTGGAAATCAGCTACGCTGAACAAAATGACGATCTCAAAATTTTGATTGGATGTGTTTCGGGAAATGATGGTCGTGGAAGGGGTGTTAGTTGCCTTCCAATCACTTTCGACTATTAAAAAGTGCACAAGCCACTCAAATTTCCAATTGAATGAGCCCTTTTCGAAGTTTCTACGACAACTTCTTCGATACGAAGTGTCCTGGTCTAAAGGAAAAAAATAATAAATAATACATTGTGCCAACATCGTTCTTATATGCCCCCAGGGTATGACTTAAAACCCTTGCCCCGAGGGCTGTGGGGGAGTGCCCTCCTCAAAAACATAATTTCTATCTGCAAATCAACTACGCTGAACAAAATGGCTATCTCAAATTTTGATTGTGTATGTTTGGGGAAATGGTGGGCGTGGAAGGGGTGTTAGTTGCCTTCCAATCACTTTCAACTGTTAAAAAGGGCACTTGCCACTCCAATTTCCAATCGAATGAGCCCTTTTGTAAGTTTCTACGACAACTCCTTCGATACGAAGTGCCCTGGTATGGAAAACAAAAATAAATAATACATTGTGCCAACATCGATCTTTACATGGGCAGCGCGATTGCGCTGCCTATGATTTCTGTTCCTTTTGGGTTTCATCAATTGATTGATAGTGATTTATGGTAATGTTATGCTTGCAAATGATTTGAATTTATTTCAGCTTATCTTTGTTTTAATATATCTTATTATTTTTCTTTGAAAAACCTCAATTGTAGATTTTTTTTTTATTATTATTTACACCAAAACGACTTAAATACTCTGTGCTTGTTGTCAAAAGCACATTCGGGGAAATATGAAATGTTGGCCAATCAATAGAATTTTTTATAGGAAATCAATAATTTCGAAAAGAAAGTATGATCAAGTAAAGAGCGATTCGAGTTTTAAATAAGCAAAATGTCGTATATTTGAGGAGATTATCGCCAATTCAACTCCCTTTTCTTAACACTAATTTGCAACTGTCCTGTATCGAAAGCTTAACAGAACACAAAAAATACATCTAACTCTTAAACATCATTTATTTTTAATCTAAGCAACCTAATAATAACGTTGATTTTCAAAACCTATCTTTACTCCATAGACCCTGTAAACCTCCGAACACTAATCCGTTTTGCATTCTATCTAGAATACTCAAATAATCTACATAACCCAAGTTTAGAAGAGTTTTACCTTCCTATCTCATACCGGATTGACCCATAGCCTTTGCTGTGTTTCTTAGGAAAGGATCCAACAAAATAACCCATATAAAGGGGGATAGGACAAAACCCTTCTTGACACCTGATTCCACACCAAACATCACTTCCTCACTTAACAACAGCAACATTATTCTTATAAATAGAACTAATCAAAAATTGAAAATCTGGTCGATGCAGTCCCTCCCCGTCCTACAAAACGCTGTTCTTCCATTAAAACTTGATCTCCATCATCTCTTAATCTAAAAAGTATTACCATACTAAGTCATTTGCTTCAAATAAAAATCAAAGTAATGCCTCTGTAATTACCCCATTCATTCTTGATTATCCTTCGTATAAAGAGGATTACTTAAAGTTTTCCCAAAACCACTAGGTTCTCCCCCCTTTTCGAAAAAAATCCATAGTTATCAGTAATTTATGTCTAACTTTGCAACCAACATATTTCAAACGCCCGTTTGCCATGCTATCAACACACATGCTATTATTTTTCAAATATTTTGCCACTAACTCTATTATTATACAGTTGGCAGACTCACTAAACTTAAAGCTCGGATCACAAGGGCCCATTGCTTCAAAAAGTAGCAGCACTGTCTCCAGCTCCTCGCAAAATTGATCTCCCTCCACTTCCAAATTGTTGAAAAATTTTTCATTCTATTGGTTCGCACTAAAATGAGGCCTTCGGCACATGGGTCAGAGCTCCTTTGGATCCAAAATCGGGGTAACAGTTTTATAATTCTGGTACCCAAAGCCAATTGATAAAATGCATGATATGATGGTATTTCCCTGCATACAAGGTAGGATAGACGGTTCCATTGCAACAAAACCCTTGTGTAACTGTGCCCCGTACAACTGAACCCTTGGTCAACTCAACCCTCTCGCAGATCAACCCCCGTGAAAATTGAGCCCACGTAACCGCACCCTCGTGCATTTTGAAAGTGTCTAAAGATCCAAACTATTTTTCTTTTTAATTCTTCGCAAAGGTATTTAAAACGATCAAAAATTTCATTTAAATTAATTTTGTAAATACGAAAGATACATTATTTCCAAACAGGAAACAAGTTTAGGATTTGTTTTCCTTCCTACAAAGGAGTCAAGATTGTCAAAATTATGAATGGCTGTAAAGCAAAAACCAAAAGAGAGCAACCATTTTTTTATGGTTCGTTTTGGCAATGGACCCGTTCCTGAATTATCTTTTTTTTTCAATTTGGAGAAGCTCTGGGATTTGCCAGATGGGTACTGTAAGTTAAAAAGTACGAATGAAGCAAGAAGAAAATTTTGAACTTCTAGTCAGCGATAGTTCCAACTTATTCTTTGGCCTTGGGTTGAGCTGAGTCAAACAGGAAATGATTCAAATAGGGGTTACGTTAAACGGGGGGCTCAGCTCAGGATGGTTCAGTCAAATTGAGTTGAGTACCACGGGGGTTCAGTTGAATAACGGTTAAGCTGAATGGGGTTGAGCCAGTTGCACGATGGGTTAAGTTACACGGGGTTCAGTTACACGCACACCAGGACAGACATTGATACTTTTGATCAAAAACAAATGTTAAATTCTTTTATTCTATATTTTTGCTTCTTGGGGGACGGGCTGTGAAATATATATATATATATATATATATATATATATATATATATATATATATATATATATATATATATATATATATACATATATATATATATATATATGTATATATACATGTGAACAGTGGTTCAGTTTCTGTAGCTCTTCAGCTCGTAACGATATCACTTTTTCCCTATATGCACGGAGGCACTATCTTGTCATCCGCAAACTTTAGTGATTCTCCTGAGCACTGATGGTTCGTTTACACATTGCGGAAATCCGTCCGTTTCTGTTCGAATTATGGCTAAAATAACGCTGCGTTTTAAGGCAAAGACTTCAAATTATTGCAAGAGCATGACCTATGTTCTTACCCTCTTCTGAAAGCTGTTGAGCAATAGAAAGCCAAATGACATCGTTTTTCTTAGTTTTCTTATAACCTGGGTGCGCAGGATCATTGAAGCTGGGGTAGCTTTGAACCAAAGTTATAAGATCGTGTAGTTTTTAATAATCCATACTCATGATTTTATTCATTTAAAAATCATTGCCAAGATTCCGTCCTGATTTGACCAAAACGTTGCGGAAAGCTAGATTTTTTTCTAGCACGAAAACGGACGGAATTTCCGCACGGATTGCTAAATCCGCATGAATTTCCGCAATGTGTAAACAAACCATGAAATTAGAAACCGACACTAACGTTTTAGATACGTTTAAATTTCACGGGTGCAGAGATTTACCTGCTGTCGTGACTACAGATCCAAAGAAGCCCAAACCCGGTAACGAACAACCGAATCTAGTTTTACCATATTATTTTCTTTATCTTTTCCTACAGCAGTATCACGGTTTAAGGCATTCCAAAAATAATTCATCCGTTACTCTTTAACATTCTCCTTATCACTTATTGAGGCGCCGTTCCTATCTTGAAGTCCAGACTGACTACCTCCTCTCAACACCAATATAATACCTTACTATTGTGCCACCTAGCTGCATCTTCTAGATCCTGAGCAATCCTATCCATGGCCTCCATTCTCGGGATGACCTCCAGCTTATATAGCTATGCCAAAATGTGGGTCAAATCAATTAAATATTGCTAAGGTCCATAGAAAGGATACTCTCAGCCTAAAAAGCGGTTTTAAGCGGCTCCCGCATATTCTCAAGGGATTTGATAACTCATATGATAATAGTAGGCTAGCGCACTCTTCCACCTCAAATGGTTAAAAAAGAAAGGACATGTAGATTTTCAAGTTATCAGTAATCCTGAACCACATTTTTGGATGATAGTTGAAGATGGAGTTGGGCTATATCAGCCACTTGTACAATCTCCATGGAATATTCAAAAACAAGTTTACTCTTAAAGAATATGCCAAAACTGCCAGCTCCTACGCAAAATGCACAACCGAAGTATCGGTCAGAGTCATCAAAATACCCCAACAATGATGAGATAGCATCAAAATACCCCAACACTGATGAGATAGCATCAAAATGCCCCCACAGTGATGAGATAGCATTAAAATACCCCAACAGTGATGAGATAGCACCAAAACGCCCCAACAGTGATGAGATAGCATCAAAATACCCCCACGGATCTAAAGATATCAAAGGAGCATAATTCGCAAAGCAGAAATGTAAACTTTTCGCTTCAGTTGATAGTCGATATTCATCTTGACATCCTCGAAATAGACTACAGCAAAGAGAGGTCTAAAGCTCAATTGACTTTTTAATGACGTAGTATGACTGCTAATTCTCCTCCCACTTGTGCATTGGAGGAGCTTTTATCACACACTATCCAAATTTGACTTTATTCTTCCTGAGACAAATGAATAAATGACAATTAAGCTTCATAAACTTGTAATATATGATGTATTATTTGTTCAATTTTGAAATAAAAGAGCAAAAGAAGCGTCAGTACTATTTTATGTGTATAAGTTAGTGCTATAAGTGCAGTAGCCTCAATTCTGCAGCATCAACACATAGCAGTGTTAAGTCTACAGAGGCTGAACTACTGGCGACAGCCCTTCCACAATTTCCACTGATTATATCTTCTACTTGGACCTCCATCCGAATAATTCCCGAGATTTTACGCTATAATTTTTACGTTATCCTAACCTAATCGTGGGTTCTCCCTTTCCTCTCCTATTTATTACATATTACAAATTCTTATTTATTACAACATTCTTAGAAATAAAATTTGTGTACATTCTCTTTAACTTTTTCGCTTTCAGGCCCCTCTTTCATAGTAGCCCCCTCTTCGAGGTGCGCCTAAGTCACTTCGTTCATGAAGAGTGGTTCTTGGTCCCCCGTCAATATACTTCGTGGCTTAAACTATTCTTGAATCCATTCTCGGAAAAATGCCTAGCATATCTTCTACTTCTTTCCTTAGTGCGAAAATTCCAAATTATCAATCTTTAATACGATTAAATTTATACTGAATGTAAACGATACAGCTTGATTTCCACTTTACATCTTGGTAACATCATGGTAACATGGTAACATCTTGGTAACATGGTAGATAAGTCAAAACGTATATTGTATCAATATTTACATGCACATTAATAATTTCTCTGGCATTTAATGTGTTTAAGTGGAAAATTAGTATGATACTAAGACTCAGCAAACGAAATACTAGAAAATTGTAGCAACACAGTCCGAGTGACACCCCTAAGAAAAAAAAGACTGATTATATTTTTCCCAAACTAATAATCCAAGGAAATTGCGTAAGCTTAACCCATTAATTTATAAAAAAAAGGCAGTGAACTTTCCCTAAATTAGATGGTTAAATTTTCAGTTCTCCAATTTCTCTAAGAGTAATCACAAATGTTTAATCAAGGGTTAAAATTAAGAATCTTTGTTGTTATAACAGAAAATATTTTCAGTTCTTACAAGAGCATACTTAGTTTTTGAATATAGGGTCATTAAAACCGATAATCGATGTGATCCCACTTTAGCTCATATTATCTCTCGAAGGTACTCATGCAAGCATAGATAAACTGCTACTCTCTCACTTGAACGTTTTAGACTTATTGAACTGGTGCTGACGAAGAATAATTCTTCTTTTTGAAAACCAATTAACTACAGGAAAATTTGTCTCTTATTTTACGCGGGTTGCTTAAAATTTTATAGGCCAAAGAGCCACGAGTTTGTAGCAATGTTGGATACATACTCTCTATTTTCTATTTATTCTATTTTTTCTATCTATTTTCTATTTATTCTATTTTTTCTATCTATTTTCTATTATTCTCTCTTTTCTATTTTTTTTTATTCTTACATAAAACACTTTTTTTTTCTGAGAAAAGTGAAACTGACATTCAACTTTTGAAAGAAAAAACCTCCCCAGTCACGGGACAAATATTTTTGCGAATCATACAACTAACATGACAAATAGTACCATTTGGAAATCTTGCAAAACCCGACGAAAAGATTTGTCTTTTACAAACTTTACAAAAGAGTCGGTCAATATTAAACTGTCCACTTTGTAATTTGGCCAAATCGTCATTAATTCGGAATATTTGATATTCTAACAACATTCTTTCTACACTTCGTTTTTTAGAATCACTCAAAGCTGACCTCGCACCGGACACACACAAATTTTGGACATCCTTCAAGGTCCAATTACTGGGGAGAATCTTCAGCACTTTGAATACATCAAATTCATGCCCGTATTGACTAAGGAGATTTCTAGCATGTTTATCAAAAAGATCGGTAACAGCGTTATCTGCCTGACTATATAGATAAGTGCGTAACAGTTCATACAATGCGTTTTCTCTAGATTTTTTATCATCAGTGGACATACAAAGGCTAATTGCCAGGTCATGTTGACTTAATTGTGTGACTAGTATTTTAAATGACTTTTCATACTCGTTTAGTCGACTATAAACTATTGCCTTTTCAATATTTAAAGAAGTGCATTCGATCCGACCAAGAATCACTTGATGTTTAATGTATTTTGAATTTTTCAACAAATTAAAAAACTTTTCCTTAACAATTCCATTGTTTTCATTTTTCATTAAACTATCAGCCAGCAACAGCCCAAGCTGCGTATGAAATTTTTCTGTTTGGCTTTTTTTGTCGAAAACTACGTGTTCTAAAAAATCTTGTAGTAAAGATGGATACTGCTGCAAAAAGTCAACAGCTGTTTCGAACGATAGTTTTGGGGCTCCAATGAGGTCAGAGATTTCACACCTGCTTTTAAGAATACACAGCCCAGTTTCCGGCATATTTTTCAAGAAAGTGCCAATATTCTTCCAAAATACAGACATATCATTGATACAACTTAATTTTGCAGCTAAAAATTCAACTCCTGGCCACAACGGATCTGTAGATCCAGCCAAAACATTCTGCATCCAAATGTCAAAAGCTTCATTTTCATATCCAGCATTCCAATATAGTAAACCAGAAACATATTTTGATTTTCTTTCAAGAAATGAGATACACTTCGAGGTATCAGCAACAAATTTTGAATTATTTAATAGTTCTACCAGGGTTGTTAAGTCATCAAGTTGGACGAAAACTAAGATCAAAGCCGTGTCTATTAATTGTTTGGCTCCTGAGTCTATGCAGTGTTGTTTCAAGTGTAGTAAATAATTTTTAAGAAAAACCAGTGCTTGAGATAAAAAATCACAGCTGCCTAAGGCATGACGCGCGCTTCTTAAATCTTCAGTAGAAAATAATGACTTATGTGCTATTTCTAAATTCGGAAATATACTGATGACATCACGTGCATCAGCAGCCCCCTCTATGAATAGATCTCTAGCACGATCAAAATCGGCGTTGACAAAATATTTAAACGCCACTTCAACTAATATTCTTCTCAGCTCAGAGTCAAACTGCTCTTTACTAAGTTTAGAATGGTAAGAATGTTTTGCAAAATCAATGGCTTCTTCGAACCGCTCATTATCTATTAAAGCCTTTACCTGCTTGTCCCAAGGAATACTTGACAGCTGTAAAACTGCTCTTTTTGAAAATGCAAGAATTATACCATCAAAATTACCTATCCCTTTGCCATTAAATATAGGCAATTTCTCTTTGAGCTGGTAGTCCGTAATACTGAAAACTAAAACAGATTTAGGTGTTAAAGCTAAGACAAAAGGGTGAGAGTAACAAGTTGAGAGGACATCTTCCTCCCAGGGTAGTGGGGGTCGCTCAGAGGCACCAGATGCCTTGACGAATACTCCCAGTCTCCCAGGACCCATGACAAGAAACTCTTCATTCCCCACGCGTTTCACAATCGAATTTTCCTTCCCAGATTCTTTACCGAAGATAACTTGACTTCCGCCTGTTTCAGCATTGTAGATGGCATAGTGAGTGGTCATTCCAGCACAGAGGAAATTACCATCCATGGCCACAGCGGTGGGAATAGAATTCGTCGGACTTAATTCTTTCTTCAAATGAAAATGGTCATTTTTGAATATATAAAGGGAAAACTTCTTTTTTCGCACAGCACAGACCTGAAAATAAACTGAACTTAAAACAGATATGCAGCTACTGAGAAGAGTATGCGCTTGGTTAAAAAAAAATGATTATCAGCAATGAAGAAAAAGAAGCAAGAAATGTATCCTACTATGTAGAAAATAGCGAAGACTAGACCAAAAAAACAACAGGATCATTTTTACTCCCAACGCTAAGCTACAGAAGACTATTTTTATCTGTTTTGGACAGGAAAAATTTGACGGTAAAGTATGAAAATTTAACCATTTTTGACGGTTAAAATAGACGAACTATTTTTTAACTGTTTTGTAATTGACCTGGGACTTCAACAGCAGATCCCATAGCAGTTTTCGCATTTTCAAATCTGTTAGCAACAGGTAAGAAGCAAACTCTTCTTACTGTGTTCTTTGTATATTGTCAGTTTATCATTATAAACCATAGACCCAATATCCTTACGAGGTATAAGAAAAAATAAGAAACTTTAAATGTGTCCAGTTTCAAATTCCTCGTTTCCGGCAACAGGCAATTGAAAAGCCTTACGAATATAGTAGGAGAGTGCTACAAAAGAGGTATACTAATGGCTGACATTAAGGGTAGGAATGCCCTACAGAGCTGGATCTAGGAAGGAGCAAGCGCGAAAAAAACTAACTCAACGTTTGAAATTAGTTAAATTTTTATACCCCAGTGTTTGTGTTAAGCATAATTTCACGTTTTTAGTAGCCTCTGGTCTTTCCTTCCTGTTTTGCTTTAATTGCTTATTTTGCATTGGGATGATGGAGCGATGTAATGGGCATGGGCGAGGCTTCAACGGTTGTCTGCTGCCAAGCTAGGTGAGCAGCCTAGGTAGATCCCCTTTTAAATAATTTGTAGAGTTTCCGGGGGGGGGGGGGGGGCACTAATTCAAAAAATGTTGGGAGGCAAAGATTTTTCGGTCTTTTTAAAAAATAAAGACAGGAAAAACGTATTTATCAAAATCTATGGGCGGGGCTGTTTTTTTCCTAATGACAATACCGGGAAAACGACATTTTTAATAATCTACCTCACAATTGGTGCCCCTGCGAGCTTACCCATGTCCCCTATAATTCGTCTGATTTAGGGGTTTCGACAAGCCGCCCCTCCATGGAATAGATTCAAGCATACGAGCCTAATGACAAAAAAACATTTTTGTTTTATTTAATGTTTCATCAGTTGCAGTAAAAGTGGTAAACCTTAACCAACTGAAATTAACATTAATTGTTCCAAGGCAACGTTAGCATAATCATGGCTTTACCTAGATTTTTGTCTAGCTTGTATTTAACGCTTGAAATATTCAATGTCAGTGAAAGAGGCAAATAAAAGTTTTTTAAATTATTTTTTTTTTTTTACAACTGAAACCCCGTCTTAATTGATATAGTGGCTTATCTTAATTGATGAATAACAGCAATAAGGATCCTTCTTGCTTGGGCATTAATAGTACAGTAATAATACGGAAAAAAAAAATGCCCGAACCACGAACAAATTGACAAAGTAATGCTTTCTTCACCATCCGGACCAGAAAAAAGCGCAGAACAACATATCCAAAATCCCCATCTGTAACCCGTTGCAAAATTTGTTTCTTTTTTTCGCTATTTTTGTTACATTAATTTTTATTTTTCATGAAAAAATGAAGTGTCACGAAATGAGTGGTTGATACGTCTATCTGTATCAGAATTGAGAGCTGAAGCCGTTTCTGACGTTAGTTTTTCTTATAAACGTCAAATAAAATGAAAAAAATCCATTTTTAGTAAAAATTAGCAAAATTTCGCTATTTTTGGCAAGAAAATTAAGTGATAACCACGATATCTTTTTTTTGTGTTTTTTTTTGTCCGTTCGTTTGTCTTTTTTCAGTATACATCCAGATCTTTCCATACTAGCGTGATTACATTTAAACACGTTCTCAACGCCATCTTGTGGCAACCGAGCTGCAGTCTTATGCAAATAGAAAGTTATCTCCGCTCCGGATCGTACAAAGAATCTCATTCAGGTTTGTAGTTTATTGATATAAATGCTAGGGTAGGTTCTTTCTAACCGAACTTGTACGTCCCCCAGAGACCTTGACGAAGCACCAGAGCTGGGACTACTGGAAAGTATTATCAAACAGAAGATTGAAGACCTACGAGATCACCGAACAGCAAAGCTCTGGCTGTAGTACCTTGACATGGTTGAAAAGCTTCTCAAGTTTATGCGTGCCGAGAGACTGGGCCTATGGGACCTGCATTTGCAGGTTGCAGCAGAAATGCTTCCCTATCTAGCCGCATCTGGGCACAACCTTTACGTGAAATCTGTCTGGTTGTACATCCAAGAGATGACTAAACTTCCCAGTCGTCACCCAAAAATGTTTCAGATGTTCAGTGAGCAAGGACACACGATTAGAAGGTCAGATCGGCGCTGGGCCGGCCTCTCAGCAGACTTAGTTATTGAACAAGAGTACATGCCAAGCCTAAAGACATCGGGAGGACTTACTGGTGGTGGTGGCATGACTGAAGAACAGAGAGTGATTTGGGTCCTATCGAGGCTGGCGTGTCTTGAGGTCACCCTGTTGATGCAGAACCTAACGAATATCGGCTACTCTAAAAGCGAGTAGCATCGCAACTTGAGTCTGGACAGACAAGCCCGTGACTGTGAAGATACCGCGAATTTGGTAGATTTCTTTGAAGTGTCATCCCAATTCCAAGGCAATGTACGACTGAGAAACGTTGCAAATGCAGTAACTTCATCTACAGGCGTGAATGTTGACGGAGCCAAATCTGCTGGGAAGAAAATCTTAGACAAGATGTCAGAAAAGACCTTGAAGGAACACGTCATTAAAAAGAAAGACCAATTGACACTGATGATTACAAAAAAGTCGGGCTCTTCTGAGGTGGCGCACATCGACAGGGCGCTACTTTTTCAGAGGTTCATTATCGTTGCCCAGAGGTCTAGTCTCAAGGAAGATTATTTCAAGTTTAAGCTCTGAATCATTCCTCCTGCTCTTTTCGAAAGAAACGGATTCATGCGAAAGGCCAACAAGCCCGAGCTAGCAAAAGCAGTCTATCAGTCATGTGGGTTTGATGCTCAGTCCCCAAGACCGGTGGGAATTACCAGCTTCGTCTTAGACGGGGGCGCCTTCTCCATCAGATCCCTTGGAAGGTCACTTCCACATAAAAGGCTATCATGTCTTCGTACATTCATTACGTCGAAAAAAAGTATCCCAGTGCAGTTGTCGTCTTCGACGGATACGACGGCGATCCGTCAATCAAAGATGCAACCCATTTGCGTCGAGCTGGATCTATCGGCCGCGAAGTGTTATTTACCGAAGACATGAATCTTTGCATAAAGAAAGAGGAGTTTCTTTCATTCAAGGAGAACAAATCACGTTTTTTTAAGATTCTTGGAAACGCTCTGGCAGCCAGCGGTTGCGATGTAAACCACTCTGAAGGAGATGCTGATCTAGACATAGTGAAGAAGGCTACGGAAACTGTACTCCATAGCGACACCATTGTGGTTGCTGATGACACGGATGTTCTCGTCCTCCTAATCTGTCATGTAGACACGAGTTCAAATCGAGTTTACTTCTCGCTGGAAGCGAAATTTGGAAGTGAATGCTCAGCTTGGGATGTTTGTCACATAAAAGACAAGCTAGGATCAGAAGTTCACCAGCTGATGCCGTTCTGTCACGCCATACTGGGTTGCGACACAACATCGCACCTTTATGGCACCCTGCTATTGTTATCCAGCTCGAGTTTCAGAGACGCCAGTACCCTGTTTACGTAAAAATCTGTATCTCATGATGAGATAGCTGCGGCTGGAGAGAAAGCTTTCTGATACTCTACAACTGTCAGGATCTGCTAAGTCTTGACACTGCCAGGAACCAAGTTTTCAAGAGGAAAGTCAATACTGCCACCTCATTCGTACAACCACAAGAACTGCCTCTGACTATGATGGCAACGAAGCATCATTCGTTCCGAGTCTACAGCCAGGTTCAGATTTGGCTAGGAAACACGGTTGACCCCCTAAGCTGGGGATGGAATCTTCAAGGCGACGAAGTTTTAGAGCCAAAAATGACGGATCTCTCCGCTGCTCCTCCTCATCTTTTAAAGACAGTGAAGTGTTCTTGTCGAGCTAACGGTTGCGACAGTGAGAGATGCTCCTGCAAGAAATGGCCTGGAATGCACCATAGCTTGTCGAGTATGTAGAGGAGTTTCGTGCAACAACGCGAAGCGTCAAGAAGATGAATTTTCATCATATTTTAATATTCGGAAGTGATTGGAGGGCAACTAACCCCTCTCTCACGCCCACCATTTCCCCAAACACATCTAATCAAAATTTTTAGATAGCATTTTTCTTCAACGTAGTTGAAAGTTCTGAAAATTTGATCTTAGAGGGTGACAACCCCCCTCACAGTCCTTATGATAAGGGTTGTAATTTATGCCCTGGGGGCATATAAGGCTCTTACTGAAAGCGTTGTCTTAGAAACTTCAAAAGGGCTCATTCGATTGGAAATTGAAAGGGCTAGTGCCTTTTTTTAATAGTTGAAAGTGATTGGAGAGTAACTAACGACCCTTTCACGCCCACCATTTCCCCAAACACATCCAATCAAAATTTTGAGATAGCCATTTCGTTTAACGTAGTTGAAAGTTCTGGAAATCAGGTCTTTGAGGATGACAACCCCCTCACAGCCCTCTGGGCAAGGGTTGTAATTTATACCGTGGGGGTATATAAGGTTTTTATAGAAAGCGTTGTCGTAGAAACTCAAAAAGGGCGCATTCGATTGGAAACTGAAAGCGCTAATGCCCTTTTTAATAGTCGAAAGTGAATGGAGGGTTACTGGTCCCCCTCCCACGCCCATCATCCCATTTGCCCATTATGTTTAAAAACTAAATGTTGCCTTAAGATTAAATCAAAATGCACTGTGTTAATGCTAATTCCCAATAAGGCATCTCAGCAGTATCCCAAGAATGACTGAGAGTATTATGTTCAAACATTCGGGGCTACTTCTGCTCTTAAAATTTAACCAAATCAAAATAGCGTAAGTGTATCCAAGCTATCAAAGAAAGTAAACATATTTTTTCGCGAATGGTATCAAGTTTTCTATTTCAGGCCAACTAGAAGAGGTATGAAACTAAATTAAACACTACTATTTGTGTCCAGATTTTTAAAAGGGTGTATGTTGTTAAAAATTGCTGAAAATTTTTCTCCAGCATACAAATAGCAGGCCAAACTATAAAGTCTAAAAAAGACGAAGAGATTTAAAGAATTATTTTCTTTTTCCCTGAAAAGACAATGTCAATATAAAACGAATAGAAATTAATTAAAAAAAATGTTTCCACCAAATAAGTTTTTCAAAGAAAAGTAAAGAACTCCATTAAACCAAAAATTAGCAAATATAAAATCAAATAATCTACCAAGCGTGAAACTACCACAAATCAGCATCGATAAATAAATGAAACCTACACGAGCAGAAATTACAATAAATAACCGAGTCAAACTCAAAACAAGCAGAAATTAACATGAGTAGGGCTCAAAACCCATGCCTTCCCAAAGCTAGAAAAGTCCAGAAATTATGTCTTAAGGGCTAGTGCCCTTAGGAACTTCGAAAAGGGCTCATTCGATTGAAAATAGAAAGCGCATGGAAGTGTTTATTTAATATGTGAGTTTTGTTTCTTATTTATTTATATTTTTTCTTTTGTTTTTTTTTGTTTTTTTCTTTCTCTTTATGTGTTTAGTATTGTGATGTAAGTTAAGTTTTTTGTTTTTTTTTTATTTATTTATTTATTTTATTTTTTTTCCGTTGAGAAAGGCTCCCGGATGTGGAGCCGAAATATTCGGAGCTTTTGTGCATAATTAATTGTTTTGTATTTCACTGCTTTATAGAAAATTAAAACCCGTTTTTCTTGTTTAAAAATTTTGTTTTTGTTTTTAATGGAAAAGCAGTGTGGTCTAAGAAATTGTTTTCTATTTCAGGTCAACTAGAGGAGGTGAAACTAAACTAAACACTACTATTTGTGTCCAGGTTTTTAAAAGGGTGTATGTTGTTAAAAATTGCTGAAAATTTTTCTCCAGCATACAAATAGCAGGCCAAACTATAAAGTCTTAAAATAAACGAAGAGATTTAAAGAATTATTTTCTTTTTCCCTAAAAAGACAATGTCAATATAAAACGAATAGAAATTAATTAAAAAAAACTTTTTCCACCAAGTAAGTTTTTCAAAGAAAAGTAAAGAACTGCATTAAACCAAAAATTAGCAAAAATAAAATCAAGTAATCTACCAAGCGTGAAACTGCCACAAATCAGCATCGATAAATAAATGAAACCCACACGAACAGAAATTACAATAAATAACCGAGTCAAACTCAAAACAAGCAGAGATTAACATGAGTAGGGCTCAAAACCCCTATGCCTTCCCAAAGCCAGAACATAATTTGCCCTCTACTGAAAAAAATACAAATGAATGTGCATTGTCAGTTTAATATACATATACTGATATTTAGTAATCAAATTGTTTACATTATTTGATTTATTAAAGTTATAAAAGTAAAAAAATTTAAATTTTTTTCAGTAAAGTGCAAATTCTGTTCTGGCCTTGGGAAGGCATAGGGGCTTTGAGCCCTACTCATGTTAATTTCTTCTCGTTTTGAGTTTGACTCGGTTATTTATTGTAATTTCTGTTCGTGTGGGTTTCATTTATTTATCGATGCTGATTTATGATAGTTTCACGCTTGGTAGATTATTTGATTTTATTTTTGCTAATTTTTGGTTTAATGGAGTTCTTTACTTTTCTTTGAAAAACTTATTTTGTGGAAAAAGTTCTTTTTATTAATTTCTGTTCGTTTTGTATTGACATTGTCTTTTCAGGGGAAAAGAAAATAATTCTTTAAATCTCTTCGTTTTTTTAAGACTTTATAGTTTGGCCTGCTATTTGTATGCTGGAGAAAAATTTTTAGCAATTTTTAACAACATACACCCTTTTAAAAATCTGGACACAAATAGTAGTATTAAATTTAGTTTTATACCTCCTCTAGTTGACCTGAAATAGAAAACTTGATACCATTCGCAAAAAAATCTGTTTACTTTCTTTGATAGCTTGGATACACTTACGCTATTTTGATTTTGTTAAATTTTAAGAGCAGAAGTAGCCCCGAAAGTTTGAATATAATACTCTCAGTCATTCTTGGGATACTGCTGAGATGCCTTATTGGGAATTAGCATTAACACAGTGCATTTTGATTTAATCTTAAGGCAACATTTAGTTCTTAAACATAATGGGCAAATGAGAGGGTGGGCGTGGGAGGGGGACTAGTAAAAAGGGGTGTGGTTATTTCTTTAGTTGATAGGGTATTAAAATTAGCATCACCAGGATACATAAGAAATGAACTAATTTTTATTAAGGATATTCTAATAGGTAATGGCTATCCGGAAAATATGATTTCTCAAATAATTGAAAAAAGGAAAAAAAAGTTGACGGAACCAAGAATATTAGAAGAAGATGGGTCAAATCAAGAAACAAATTACATAACTTTGCCTTTTATACCAATTTTATCACAAAAATTAAGAAGAGAATTAAAAAAAACATAATATAAATACAGCATTTAAATCAGGACATAATATAAGCTCGTTGTTAAATAAAGGGAAAGACAAGGTACCGAGAAATTTGCAAAAGGGAGCATACAAAATTCCATGTTCTTGTGGTAAATTTTATGTGGGAAGAACGCAACAAACTTTAGAAAATAGGCTACAACAACACAAGAATGCAATAGATTGCGCTCTAAAACAAAACAAAACACCAGAAACGTTTGAGTCAGCTGTTGCAGAACATCTTTATAATTTTCCTCATCACAGTATTTTATTTGATCAAACAAAAATAGTAGATACGTCTGTAGGACTTTTACAAAGCTTCAGGGAAATTATAGAAATAAAAAAGATAATATATGGGGGTACTAGTATCAATAGAGATGAAGGGGAATTTGGGATCAATTCAATTTATAATAGTTTAATTAAAATGCAGGCAAGATATTCAACCAGTACTGATTTTAATAATATTTCTGAAACGAAAGATGACCTTGCGAACAAAGGTCAGAATGGGTTAAATGATGAGAAAAGTAAACGAACTGCAGCTAAGCTTGCAACCAAACGAATCCATTCAATTTATAATTCATAAATTGGTTGATGAACTTGTGAAAAATAATTAGGGGTTATGGGCCGGGGGGTTAGTTGACCTTTTATTGTTTTGGTCTAAGTATAAATATATTCTTCATTTTGATAGATTTCCATTTATATACTGGGAGGAGGCGAGTTGAATCATTATAGACATTCAGTGCATGGAAGTGTTTATTTAATATATTTCCATTTATACACTGGGAGGAGGCGAGTTGAATCCTTATAGAAATTCAGTGCATGGAAGTGTTTATTTAATATGTGAGTTTTGTTTCTTATTTATTTATATTTTTTCTTTTGTTTTTTTTTGTTTTTTTCTTTCTCTTTATGTGTTTAGTATTGTGATGTAAGTTAAGTTTTTTGTTTTTTTTATTTATTTATTTATTTTATTTTTTTTTTCCGTTGAGAAAGGCTCCCGGATGTGGGGCCGAAATATTCGGAGCTTTTGTGCATAATTAATTGTTTTGTATTTCACTGCTTTATAGAAAATTAAAACCCGTTTTTCTTGTTTAAAAAATTTTTTTTTGTTTGAAATAGAAAACTTGATACCATTCGCAAAAAAATATGTTTACTTTCTTTGATAGCTTGGATACACTTACGCTATTTTGATTTGGTTAAATTTTAAGAGCAGAAGTAGCCCCGAAAGTTTGAACATAATACTCTCAGTCATTCTTGGGATACTGCTGAGATGCCTTAATGGGAATTAGCATTAACACAGTGCATTTTGATTTAATCTTAAGGCAACATTTAGTTTTTAAACATAATGGGCAAATGGGAGGGTGGGCGTGGGAGGGGGACTAGTAGCCCTCCAATCGCTTTTGACTATTAAAAAGGGCATTAGCGGTTTCTATTTTCAATCGAATGAGCCCTTTTCGAAGTTCCCAAGGGCACTAGCCCTTTCAATTTCCAATCGAATGAGCCCTTTTTGAGTTTCTACGACAACGCTTTCTATAAAAACCTTATATGCCCCCAGGGTATAAATTACAACCCTTGCCCAGAGGGCTGTGAGGGGGTTGTCATCCTCAAAGACCTAATTTCCAGAACTTTCAACTACGTTAAACGAAATGGCTATCTCAAAATTTTGATTGGATGTGTCTCTCCAATCACTTTCAACTATTAAAAAAGGCACTAGCCCTTTCAATTTCTAATCGAATGAGCCCTTTTAAAGTTTCTAAGACAACGCTTTCTATAAAAACCTTATATGCCCCCAGGGTATAACTTACGACCCTTACCCTGAGAACTAGGGGGAGGGGGTTGTCATCCTCGAAGACCTAATTTCCAGAACTTTCAGCTACGTTGAAGAAAACTGCTATCTCAAAATTTTGATTGGATGTGTTTGGGGAAATGGTGGGCGTGAGAGAGGGGATAGTTGCCCTCCAATCACTTCCGAATATTAAAATAAGCACTAGCCCTTTCAATTTCCAATCGAATGAGCCCTTTTTGAGTTTCTACGACAACGCTTTCTATAAAAACCTTATATGCCCCAGGGCATAAGTTACAACCCTTGACCTGAGGGCTGTGAGGGGCTTGTCATCCTCAAAGACATAATTTCCGGACTTTTCAAGTACGTTGAACAAACTGGCTATCACAAAATTTTGATTGAATGTGTTTGGGAGAAGGTGGGCGTGAGAGGGGGGTTACTTGCCATCCAATCACTTTCGACTATTAAAAAGGGCACTAGCCGATTCAATTGCCAATCAAAAGATTCCTTTTTGAAGTTTCTACGACAACACTTTCTATACCGACAACGCTTTCCAGGGCATAGCTTACAACCCTTGCCTTGAGGGCTGTGGGGGGAGTGTCACCCTCAAAAACATAATTTCCAGACTTTTTAACTACGTCAAACAAAATAGGTATCTCAAAATTTTGATTGGATGTGTTTGGGGAAATGGAGGGTGTAAGATGGGTTTTATTTATCCTCCAACCACTTTCGACTATTAAAAAGGGCACAAACCCTTCTAATTTCCAATCGAATAAGCCCTTTTTGAAGTTTCTATAACATCACTATCTATAAAAAACCTTATATGCCCCCAGGTCATAACTTACAACTCTTGCCCCGAGGGTTCTGACTGGGTTATCATCATCAAAGACCTGATTTCTAAAATTTATAACTACGTTGAACAAAATGGGTATCTCAAAATTTTGATTGGATATGTTTGGGGAAATGGAGGGTGTAAGATGGGTTTTATTTATCCTCCAATCAATTTCGACTATTAAAAAGGGCACAAACCCTTCTAATTTCCAATCGAATAAGCCCTTTTTGAAGTTTCTATAACATCACTATCTATAAAAGACCTTATACACCCCCAGGGCATAACTTACAACCCTTGCCCCGAGGGCTCTGACTGGGTTATCATCATCAAAGACCTGATTTCTAAAATTTATAACTACGTTGAACAAAATGGCTATCTAAAAATTTTGATTGTGTGTGTTTGGGGATAAATGGGCGTGAGAGGGGGGTTAGTTGCCCTCAAATCACTTTCGACTACTAAAAAAGGCACTAGCCCTTTGAATTTCCAATCGAATGAGCCCTTTTTCAAGTTTCTATGACAAAGATTTCAATAAAAAACTTATATGCCCCCAGGGCATAACTTACAACCCTTACCTGAGGGCTGTCGGGGGAGTGTCATCCTCAAAGACCTAATTTCCAGAACTTTCAACTACATTGAACAAAATGGCTATCTCAAAATTTTGATTGGATGTGTTTGGATAAACGTTGGGCGTGGAAGGGGTGTTAGTTGCCTTCCAATCACTTTCGACTATTAAAAAGGGCACTAGCCATTTCAATTTCCAATCGAACGAGTCTTTTTTGAAGTTTTTACGACAACACTTTCTATAAAACAACATTATATGCCCCATAGTATAACTTACAACCCTTGCCCTGAGGGCTATGGAGGGGGGTGTCATCCTCAAAGACCTAATTTTCAGAACTTTCAACTACGTTGAACAAAATAGCTATCTCAAAATTTTTATTGGATGTGTTTGGGGAAAATGTAGGCGTGAGAGAGGTTAGTTGCCCTCCAATCACTTTGACTATTAAAAAGGGCACTAGCCCTTTGAATTTCCAATCGAACGAGTCTTTTTTGAAGTTTTTACGACAACACTTTCTTTAAAAAAAAAACCTTATATGCCCCCAAGGTATAAGTTACAACCCTTGCCCTGAGGGCTGTGGGAGAGTGTACTCCTCAAAAACATAATTTCTATCTAGAAATGAACTACGCTGAACAAAATGGCTATCTCAAAATTTTGATTGGATGTGTTTTGGGAAATGGTGGGCATGGAAGGGGTGATAGTTGCCTTCCAATCACTTTCGACTATTAAAAAGGGCACAAGCCACTCCAATTTCCAATCGAATGAGCCTTTTTCGAAGTTTCTACGACAACTCATTCGATAAGAAGTGCCCTGGTCTAAGACCAAGAACACCCCAAAAAATATAATACATTGTGCCAACATCGTTCTTTACTTAGGCAGCGCTATTGCGCTGCCTATGATAACATACATATAAAAATAAATACCTTTATTTTCTCTAGGAAATACATTCAACTTTCACTCAAAATGAAAATTGTAATATTTACAGTATTGACGGTGCCAGAAAAAAACTAGATCCGGCACTGATGCCCTATGAGTAGTTTCTAAGGTTGGCAGAAAGGTGAAAGAACGTGACTTCTGCGTTAAAAATTGACAAACGAGTGATTCTATTTCCATCGGTATTTTCCCTGGAATACAAATAGATTCCCAGAATCTTTCTATCGCAAACAGTCTTCGAAAATAACTTTTTACGTAGAATTCAGAATTGGACATAAACACTATAGTGGAAAACTCTTCAAGCTAGTATTTTTTTGGGAAGACTGCAATACCCAGATTCCGTGAACAACATACTAAAAGCTTTATTATGAAAAGACAAGGGTAATTGAAAAGGTCCTGGCTTAATTATGGGAACTAGGAGATGAAACTACAAAAGAAAAGTGATGGTTGCATTTACCAAAATAAGTGCTAGTGAGTCTCATCGCCATTCATAAGTCAAAACGATGTGTATGCACAGTTTTAAACTCGATGTATGTCCTCCCCCATCTAGAGCAAGATTTACGTTGCCTAATCAACACTAAGTACTGCGCGAGTGTTGCAGCAACCTTTTGTCGGCTTCACCAAGAAAAGTGTTGCAGGAGCAACACTTCGCTCAGCCATCCTAGAGAGAAATTTAACAATATTATACTAAGACTTTGCAGCCAGTTGAACCTTAAGTAAATAGATATAATATACCCTTAAATGCATCGGAAATAAAATACTGGCTTTGCAGTCAGTTGAACAAAAGCGTATGCACGTAACCTTTAAATGTATCAAAAAGAAATAAAATGTAAATAAATTGGCACTAGTATATAACCCCTTGCTTTGGTTTTGTTTCTTTGCTGTCGATTACTTTCCCTTAAATTGTTAAACTAAACACAAATCACAGACAAAAACGACTAATAACAGTAGATGATAGAACTTTCGAAACCATAGACTGATTAAAGCTTGCAATATAATCTTACTGAGCCTAGTTAGAACTATGAAGATATTTGTCATATTTTAGAGTAATACACAGTAAATAAACCACTAATAATTCAGGAACTACGTCATTGTGCTTTATTATTACTCTATTACTATCATTACATTGAGCTTTATTATTACAGCCACACGCACTTGACACGCGGCAGGCTTGTATAGATTTGATTCTCTAATTACACATTAGCATAATGATCGCGTTATTCTTTAGTTTAAAGTCATGAGGTGTCAAATCAACAATTTCAATTGGAATAAGAAATCCTGGCGTGAATTCAATTCCTTCTTCCTGTTAATGCATCAAAGACTCATCCATTTTTAAGGATTTGTCTTTTAGGACTTATTAAGATTCCCATTGGTTGCTTCTCTTCTAGCCGCAGATACTGTTTACGATTCGACGTAATTACCCCTGTCGCTTATCTTCTAACCGTAGATTTCTTCGTCTATTATTTTCATTAGGATTCGTTGTGATGCTAGTTGTCGCAGGTCTTCTAGCCGCAGATCTCATTGCGCTTCATTTTGGCCCGTCATTACGTCAGGCACTTTTCCATGCCTTTTGCTTTAACTTTTTGGATTCATTCAAAATCATGTATAATTTCGCATGACGTCATAGATACAAAAAAAATCTTTCCCAGCTTTTCCTCAGTCGTTATATTTTTACTTTAATTGCGTTTTTATATAATACAGTAACATATAGGAATGTTTCAATGTCTATGTCCTCTGATATATCTAAATTACGCATAGGCATAATCATCATTCTATTCTTTAGTTTTAAGTCATAGGGTAGCAAATCAGCAATTTCAATTGCATTAAGAAATTCTGGCGTATATTCAATTCCTCCTTCTTTTTTATCCTTTACATACGCTGAAATAACACGTTCCCCATTCTATCGTAATTTCTGAAATATCTAAATAACTCAATAGCATAATTATCGTGTTACTCTTAAGTTTTAAGTCACATTTTCGTTTGCAATTGAATGTGATTTTTGCTGTTCCTTTTTCCATGCCTTTTTCTTTAGCGGTTAACAGTCATTTGTCATCTTGTGTGATTTTACATGTGCCATAGATACTAAAACCAATTCCTCCTTCCTGTTTATCCTTCAGAGACTCACAGACGATGAACTAACACCTTCCTTCATTCCATTGTAATTTTGCTTTGTCCTCCAACCGCATATTTCATTGTCAGAATTTTCGTTTGCAATTCAATGTAATTTTAGCTGTTTCTTGTTCCATGTCTTTTTAGAATAGAATACAATATGATTTATTGGTTAAAATAGCACAAAAGCTAGCATAAGCACGTCAGAATTACCATAACAAAACAAATGTTATGGGATAAACATAAAACAAAAAATTGAACCAATAATAAAACAGATGTTAGGGGATAAACATAAAACAAAAGTTATATCAATTATTAAAATGGGAAAAAAAAAAGGGGACAAAAGAGTTTTTGTACCTCATGGTCAACATTTGGGGATACAGGTCCAGTTGGGTATTTGGAGCTCTACGAGCATTGAGTCTTGTATTAGGAAGGGTTGGGGGATTTTCTTTAAAGGGAGGGAGAAAACGTCGATGATAGTCAGAACTAAGGCACTTCTGACCAAAGTTCATGGTAAGGATGTGACGTCGTGATTCCAATGTAATAAGTTCAAGTCTAGCCAAACCTTCATCGTAGGTAGTATAGGCCGTCTCCAGAATAATTTTTATTGCTCGTTTTTGAATAGTTTCAATTTTAGAACATTGGTCTTTGGTCAACCCAGGGTGCCAGACAGGACAACCATATACCAGACAGGGTTTTATATAAGAATTATTTGAAAAAAAAAACTACGTTTTCTAAAGAGTTAAAGAGGCTGAGTCACAAGTTCGAAGCTTAAAACGTACAGGGATTAGGAGGTGCAGTTGGGGGGCTGCCGCCCCCAAACCCCGCTTCCGTATATGAAAGGGGCTGTGCCCTCCTCAACGCCTCGCTCTTTACGCTAAAGTTTGACTTTCTTACAACTCTTTTTTTTAAACAATAAAAACTTTAGCGTAAAGATCGAGGCGTTGAGGAGGGCACAGCCCCTTTCATATACGGAAGCGGGGGTTTGGGGGGCGGCAGCCCCCAACTGCGACTCCAAATCCCTGTAAGTTTTAAGGTTCGAACTTGTGACTCAGTCTCTTTAACTCTTTAGAAAACGTAGTTTTTTTTTCAAATAATTTCTGCACGTTTTTGTACAGTTTATTACTTATCTAACTCTTTAGAAAACGTAGTTTTTTTCAAATAATATTATCAAAGCAGTGGAGACTTACCTGTAACCTGAAGGCCGACTGTGATATTCTTCTGGAGACGCCTGTTGAGGCGAAGGATTTAATAGATTGGATTTAAAAAAGAAACTGAGTTTCTTTTTTAAACTTTAAATTCAATATAAACTCAACGCCTTGCTCTTTACGCTAAAGTTTTTATTGTTTAAAAAAAAGAGTTGTGAGAAAGTCAAACTTTAGCGTAAAGAGCGAGGCGTTGAGGAGGGCAGAGCCCCTTTCATATACGGTAGCGGGGGTTTGGGGGGCGGCAGCCCCCCAACTGCACCTCCTAATCCCTGTACGTTTTAAGGTTCGAACTTGTGACTCAGCCTCTTTAACAGCCCCCAACTGTGCCTCCTAATCCCTGTACGTTTTAAGGTTCGACCTTGTAACTCAGCCTCTTTAACTCTTTAGAAAACGTAGTTTTTCTCAAATAATTTAAAAAAGAAACTGAGTTTCTTTTTTAAACTTTAAATTCAGTATATAAAAAATTTCCTCTGACGGGGAATCGAACCCGGGTCTTCCGCCTGACAGTCAGGAGTATCGACCACTGTACCAAAGAGACATAATTGTTCTTGTATTTTTAGTGTCTGGAATCTATTTTTGACGCAAGCAAATCCCCACAAAACTTGATATTTGGTTTTTGGAAAACAGGGAAGGAGTGATCAGATTGAGCTGAAATTTCGAGGATAAGCTCCCAGGCCCCAGGAAAGCTTATCTTCTAAATTTCAGCCCGATCGGACAACGTTAAAGGGGGGCAGTGGTGGGAAAATTTATCATGGGCTCTTATAGGAAAACGAGGTTTTTCGTAAATGTAAATTCGGGGGATAATTTTTTCGGTCTGAAAATATCAAAAGGCTCTAACAGGTCGAATTCCGCTTCCAATGAGTCCTCATTCACCCGGATCCGTTGCCAACTGTGGCCTGTAGGCGTGGCTAATAAAAAAAAAGAGAAATGAACATTAAGTGGCTATATCTGGTTTTGGAAAACAGGGAAGGAGTGATCGGATTTAGCTGTCATTTCGAGGATAAGCTCCCGGGCCCTAGGAAAGCTTAACCTCTAAATTTCAGCCCAATCGGACAACGTTAAATGGGGGCAGTGGTGGGAAAATTTATCATGGGCTCTTATAGGAAAACGAGGTTTTCGTAAATGTAAATTCGGGGGATAATTTTTTCGGTCTGAAAATATCAAAAGGCTCTAACAGGTCGAATTCCGCTTCCAATGAGTCCTCATTCACCCGGATCCGTTGCCAACTGTGGCCTGTAGGCGTGGCTAATAAAAAAAAAGAGAAATGAACATTAAGTGGCTATATCTGGTTTTTGGAAAACAGGGAAGGAGTGATCGGAATTAGCTGTCATTTCGAGGATAAGCTCCCGGGCCCTAGGAAAGCTTAACCTCTAAATTTCAGCCCAATCGGACAACGTTAAAGGGGGGCAGTGGTGGGAGGGTCGAAACTTCCGGCCCAGTTTACCCCATGAAGATAAAGTCGGAGGAGGATGAAATTTTGCACGTTTCTTAGTTTGAGCTTGGGCTACAAAATGCAATCACCGCCGTCTCTCTGCGACCTCTAGGACCGGAAATCGCTTAACATTGTGGTGGGTCGCCTCTTTAAAGAGGCACAAGTGTGCCTCCTTGACAATAAATTATTTTAAGGTTTTGGATTGATATGGAGAACCGTTTGGGAAGGGAGAAAGATTTAATGAGAAAACAACCTGACTTAAATAATTGGGAAATGTGGGAGTTCCATTTAAGGTCGTTGTCCAACTGCACACCAAGCAGTTTAGCAGTATTTAAATTTGGTATGCAAAGGTAATTATTGATAGGGGGTATATTTAAAAAAAAAGAAAATAACATGAAACTGCTTTTGGGTATGCTTAAGTTGAGTTTAACATTGTCAAGATCATTCTTTAAATTGTTAATTAGTGAATCGAGTGTAACATTCAAAGTCTTAGATGTTTGACAAAGGTTCAGTAATATCAAATCATCCGCAAATTTAAAAGAGTTGTCAAAGTTTGGTAAAACATTATTAAAAACTATTAAAAATGCTAAAGGACCTAACTTTGTCCCTTGAGGTGCTCCACAGGAAATCGAGGAAAAACCTGATGAATCCCCGTTAGGGAGGAGTACACATTGCTCACGGCCAGACAAAAAGCTAGCTAACATACGTAAAACAAAATCTCTTGCACCTAAAGCCCTTGCATTATCTATAACTGTCTGATGATCCAAATAGTCGAAGGCTTTGCTAATATCAGCAAAAACAGCCTCAACGTAGGAATTATTCAACTCAAGATGTTTGAAAATAGTATCAAGTATATAAATTAAGCAATGCGTGGTGCTATGATTCGGCCTAAAGCCAAATTGATTTGGGTTGATTTTATCATGAATATCGTCAAAAAGGAAACGGTAAATAAAACTTTCAAAGATCTTAGAGAAAATGGGGGTTTTTGATATTGATCTTAAGTCAGAGGGAACTTTTGGGGTCTTAGTTTTAGGTATAGGGCTCGTTTAAAACACACTGGAAAAATACCATCTACAAAACATTGGTCAAAAATAGCAGTTAGAGGTACAGTTAAATACTGGGCACATTCCACGATCAATTTGGTAGGGATATCACCTGGGTATACTGACTTATTTGTGTCAAGATTTTCGAGTTTAAGTTGGGTCTGATGAATTTCAATCACAGGAATGTCACTCACTGCACTGTTGGCCGGCATATGCTGGAGTGGCGGGTGAAATTTACATATTGAAGCAAAATGATCATTTATGACATCCGCACCCACTGAGTCACCATTATTGTCCAGTAAGAAAAATTTTGAAGAGATCTTTCCCATGAGATCTTGGACACTTTTGTGGAATTTCTTAGGGTCCGAATAAAATAACTTATTGAGCACGTGCGCACCATGCTCCTTTCTTGCTTTACGGAGTTCGCTAACAACGATGTTTCTAAGCTTTCGAGATTCTTGGAAAAATCCTTCCTTAAAGAGTTTATCTCGTTCATTTATTAGGCACAAATTTTTTTTATTTATCCACAGTTTGCAGTTAGATTTGCGAGTAACATTTTTCACTGGAAAGGTGTCAAAGTATAACTGGAAAAGTTCCGCTGAAAACTTAGAAGCCATTTCATTACCATTGGTAAGACATAGGATATTGGCCCAAGAATTGGAATTAAGTTTTAATTTGAAATGGGCGACCTTCTCGTCAGTAATGGGTCTATAAGAGTAACTGATCAATTGCTTAGGGGGAAAGAAAGATAAAGGGGTCCAAAAGATGCATAGATGGTCACTTGCCCCTCAGTCTTGTTTCAGTCTTTGACCTATTAAGATCTAAACCAGTTTATATTGTTTAGCCAGTTTTCAAAGAGCCAAAGAGCCAATTGTTTAGCCAAAGTTTTTGGTATAGGAGATATAACAGCTCGTTTAAAACACGCTGGAAAAATACCATCTACAAAACATTGGTTAAAAATAGCAGTTAGAGGTACAGTTAAATACTGGGCACATTCCACGATCAATTTGGTAGGGATATCACCTGGGTATACTGACTTATTTGTGTCAAGACTTTCGAGTTTAAGTTGGGTCTGATGAATTTCAATCACAGGAATGTCACTCACTGCACTGCTGGCCGGCATATGCTGGAGTGGCGGGTGAAATTTACATATTGAAGCAAAATGATCATTTATGACATCCGCACCTTGGACACTTTTGTGGAATTTCTTAGGGTCCGAATAAAATAACTTATTGAGCACGTGCGCACCATGCTCTTTTCTTGCTTTACGGAGTTCGCTAACAACGATGTTTCTAAGCTTTCGAGATTCTTGGAAAAATCCTTCCTTAAAGAGTTTATCTTGTTCATTTATTAGGCACAAAAATTTTTTTATTTATCCACAGTTTGCAGTTAGATTTGCGAGTAACATTTTTCACTGGAAAGGTGTCAAAGTATAACTGGAAAAGTTCCGCTGAAAACTTAGAAGCCATTTCATTACCATTGGTAAGACATAGGATATTGGCCCAAGATTTGGAACTAAGTTTTAATTTGAAATGGGCGACCTTCTCGTCAGTAATGGGTCTATAAGAGTAACTGATCAATTGCTTAGGGGGAAAGAAAGATAAAGGGGTCCAAAAGATGCATAGATGGTCACTTGCCCCTCAGTCTAGTTTCAGTCTTTGACCTATTAAGATCTAAACCAGTTTATATTGTTTAGCCAGTTTTCAAAGAGGATTATTGTTTGGATATTTATTTCATTGCGCAACAAGTGAAATTGTGTACAATACTGTATAGAGCAGGGAACAATTTGCTTTGGATAATTGGATAATATTATAACTGTTGCTGTGGACGCCAGAGTACGATGGAATAAACGTGTGCAGGTCTCCACGGTCCATCGGGCCACCAGCCACAAAGGTGATCGCCAATGCCATCCGTGGGCCTGCTCAGTAAAAGATAAGTGATTTTAGATTTTTTCTCGTTTGTGTCTTCAAGATGCCCTTTAAAAAGTTTGATTTCGCCCTAGCTCATTTCCAAGGATTCCCGTTATGGCCAGTCAGAGTCCTGCGGATCGTTGAAGATAGCAAAGGCCGAGAAAACTTCATTGTTTTCTGCTACGGAGATCACAAGGAAATTAGGCTAACTGAAAAAAATTTAGTATCGTATGAAGATAATATAAAGGAAGCTTCGCAAAAAACGGGAAAAGGAGCAAAGCTTGCGTTTGAAGAAGCTAAAAATTCTCCCGAAATCTACAAACAAAGCAAATCGTACATTGCGCTCGAAATCAGCGAGCCAGCGAGCTCGTCATCTCAGCTGTTGGAGAGAATTATTGCTAGCGAGGATGACATTGCAAGAACGCAAAAATCAATGATGGAATTAATTACTGAGAAGGTTTTAGAAAAGTGCGGGGATAAACAACAGAAAAGTGGGGATTCCCTAAAGCAATCGTGCGAGATGATAATTAGTGAAATCTATGGCTCAGTGTCCCTTGAGTTTACACCAAAGTTTCAGAGCATATTACAGTCATACAAAAGTTTGAAAGCAGAAGTTCAAGGGTTGGAAAATCGCGTGGAACAGATGGAAAGTAGAATAGATGATTTTGAACAAGAAAAGCTCCTAGATAGCCTAGTTTTCAACGGTGTGAAGCAGTTACCGGGTGAAGATTTGAAAGCAACAACTATGAATATCATAACACAGAAAATGCGAGTCACCAGTTTTTCGGAAAATGCCATTCAGAGTATTTACCGCTACCGTTTAAATAATTCTACTGCACAAGGCCAAAGAGATGTTGCACCGGTGTTTGTGAAATTGAGAAGCAGCGAAATGGCAAAGAAAGTTTTCAAGAGCAGAACTAAACTTCCTAAGTCTGGCATTTTCGTCTCTGAGGCCCTAACGAAACGCCGTCGGGACATTCTGAATACGGCAAGGGATAGTTTTGGAGTCCGAAATGTCTGGTCTGATCGTGGGCTAATTCTTGCAAAACTCCCAACAGACACCATTGCTCGCAGGATTCGGTCACTGGCGGATTGCTTTTAGTTGCTTGTGGTGATTTTGTAGTTTTGGTTTATTGTTTGTCAATGTTTTGTTCTCTTTTCATTTATTATTATTTATCTGTTCCGAGAGCTCAGCTGCGCCTTTTTTGTCTTTTATTTTTATATATATATTTTTTTAATTTTTTTTATCTATTTTTTTTTCTCACAATAAAAGTTATGAAAGTGTTTATTAGATATAAATATGTGTGATGTACCAATCTGTACCCCATCGAGGCTGAGCCAGTTGGAAAGTTGCCCGTTTGATATTGATAGTTATTTACTTTCGGATTTGGCGAATGAAGAGTCTACAGTGAGTTATAGACCTTTGCAGTTTAGTAAATATTGTGATTCTTCTTATCTTGGAATTATGCAAAAACCTGGTTTTAATGCGTGTTCGTGGAACTGCCACCTTACTTCTTCATATGATGAGATATTTGATTTTCTTTTGAAAAGTAGGAATCTCCATGTTATGGCCCTTTGTGAAACATTTTTGAGTAAGGATAGTCCTCTCTCGTCTTTAAATTTTCCGGGCTATCAGCTTAACACGAGGAGTAGAGCTTCAATGAACCGCGGCAGACTCGGTTTGATAGTAAGTGATTCACTTAAATGGAAGCCCAGGGAGGATCTTGATGTCTGGAGAGAAGGTAAGGTAGAAACACTTTCTATTGAAATTGAGATTGGTATGAGGCTTGGTGTGAGAAAAATTATCCTATCAGCAGTTTATAAACCTCCAAGTGCGTCGTATGAGGAATTCACAGGTTTCCAAAGTCTTCTAATGATAGTTCAGAAGTCACAGCAAGAGTTAATATGTATGGGTGATTTTAATTTTGATCTTTTATCTACAGGTAGTTTTAATTTAGATTTTTTAAATTTTATGGTTTCTAATGATCTTTTTCCCACTGTAACAATTCCTACTAGGATCACGGACCACTCTGCTACCCTGATTGACAATGTGTTTGTCTCTTCAAAGTATTTCCGAAAGGCGTTTTCTAATATTGTAGTGAATTCGGCATCTGATTATTTTCCAGTGGTATTTAGTTTAGATTTACAAGCGTCACGCCAGAAACAGCAAAAAAAAAATTGTTCGAGAGATTAAGCCTGAAAACATTCGGAAGTTTAAAGAAGAAATAAGTACAACAAGTTTTGAATCTGTATTGAACCAGAATGACCCCTGTGATGCTTTTGAGCAATTTAGTAGCATCATAACTACTGCATATGACAAAACTTGTCCGCTGAAGACACTCAGACAGAGACCAAATATGCCGAGAAAACCATGAGCTGATAAAGAGCTAGTTAACTTATTTGAACAGCGTGACAGTGCGTTTCAGGATTATCCGAGATCTTCAAAGGAGGAAGATAATGCTCATTTTAAACAGCTTCGGAATATGGCGAACTCACTGAAAAGGAAAAAAAGAAACAATATTACTCGGCACTTTTTGAGGAAAATAAAGCAGATCTGAAAAGAACTTGGAAAGTTATTAATGAACTGGTTAGCGGGCGTCGGAGAACTCAAGACCCTCAAATTGAAACAAAGGAGTGGTTGTAGAGGATAGACAAGAGCTGTGTGACAAGTTTGGTGATTATTTTAGTAACATTGGAACGAAGATACAAGCGGAAACTAGAAATTCCCCAGCTCTTGTTGGTAGCAACTCGTGTGCTGATGGGAGGGGCGAGGGAACGAAAATGGAATTTGGTCCCTGTGACTCATATGAATTAACAAGGATCGTCAGCTCGATTGGATTCAACAGTGCCGGGTTAGATGGTGTTAACCTGAAGACTATTCGATCAATTCTGGTGTACATTCTTCCTGTGCTAGTGCACCTAATAAATTTATCAATGAAGAAGGGAATATTTCCAAAATTATTGAAAACAGCAAAGATTCTCCCTCTCTACAAAGGGGGCACTCAAATTGATATATCAAACTGGAGGCCTATTTCTATTTTGCCAGTGTTTTCGAAAGTGTATGAAAAGTTATCCATGGAAGACTTTATGATCACCTCACGAGACTGCATGCATTGTATGATGGGCAGTTTGGATTCCGGAAGGGCCATTAGACTTCGCATGCTGTAAAACATCTTTTAGAAAATATTAATTTAACTTTGGAAAAGGGTGAATATTGTATTAGTATTTTTATAGATTTTAAAAAAGCGTTTGATACCGTTGATTTTAGTATTTTATTGGATAGAACAAGGGATTTGGGTGTAAAAGGGAGATGTATGGATTGGTTTAGTTCGTATTTAAATGGTAGATCAATTAGGGTAAATCTAGGGGAGAAGTTTTCTAAGTTTTTCCCTGTTTCTTGTGGAGTTCCCCAGGGTTCCGTCTTAGGACTCCTGTTGTATTTAGTGTATGTCGACAGTATGCGGTTTTATATTCCTGGTGCGTCTATGACATCTTTCGCCGACGATACAGCAATTGTTGTGGCAGCGAAGACTCTTGAAGAATTGGTCCAGAAAGCAAACAGAGCTCTGCAAGGGTTGAGTGACTTTGTAGGCATTAGCTTACTTAGCATTACCGCGGCAAAGAGTAACTATATTCTGTTTAGTCGGACTGGTGTATCCCCAACTCTTCCCAGTGAAATAGCAATAAATGGTGATGTACTAAAGCGGGTTGAGGAAGTGTGTCACCTAGGATTAATTCTCGATCAGAACCTCGGCTGGAGAAGACACGGTGATGTGATTGCGTGTAAGGTAGCCCATAGCCTTGGGATTTTAAGACGTTTTCAACATTTTTTACCTTCTCATGTTTTAGTTCTTTTATACCATTCTTTGATTGCGCCGTATATAAATTATGGATGTATGATTTGGGCTAGTAATTTTACGTGCAATTTTAAACGAGTGCAGATTCAGCAAAATAAAGCAGTGAGATTAATTGGTAAGTATGATACAGGAGTTTTAAGTACAGAGTCGATTTTTAGGAAACTTAGGATTTTGAATGTAGGTCAGATTAGAGATTTTCAGATTGGTATTTTTGTGTTTCAGAGTTTGAATGGTTTAGCGCCTGATGTTTTTAGGAATTTTTTTTTTTCGTTTTAACTCATTTTATAATGGATATGCTACGAGAAAGGCTGGAGACCTAGTACGTGAGCCAAGAAGTACGGTTCGTTCTAGCCATGTGACAAGGCACTCGGGTCCGGTGGTCTGGAATACTTTTCCAGACTCAATTCGAGAAGCGGAAAGTGTCCCGCAATTTAAAAACCGGTTAAAGAAGCATCTCCTTGCGGGCGGTTGGTGAGTTTGGGGCTGGAAGACGAGAGAGGACAAATTAAGTAATCTTTTTTTGTTCTGTTATTAATAGATTCGTTTTATTATGTTATTTTTTTATTATTTATTTTTTTTTATTTTTTTTCAAAATTTATTAGTCAGTAATTATTATTATTATCTTTTTTTTATTTTTCTTTATTTGTGTTTATTTCAGTGATGATTTGGTTAGTTTTATAATTTAGTAAATGTGTACTGATTGCGTTTTTCAAGCATATATGTGCTTTATTTGTAACCGGTCGTAAAGCCGGCATGAATCATTTTTAGTAAAGTTGTTGAATCTTGAAAAAAAAAGAAATGGAGGGGCTATGTTGGGGACACAGTAGTAATCTTTAATGTTGGCAAAAATTAAGTCCAGGGTTTTATCACCGCGTGTAGGTGACTTGATCACTTGATCAAGGCTAAGAGCAGAGCTAAGCCACTTTTGGTCTAGCTCATTAAAATCACCACATAATGTAATTGCAGCATAAGGATACTTGCAGCGAATTCTGTCAGTATAAAGTTGCAGAAATGCCGTCAGCTCCTTCTTAAATCCACTACGAGGAGGGTAATAAATAATACAAAAAATCATGCAAGATACTTCTTTTGGGAGGTTTTTGGGTCTGGTTCATAGCCATAGAACTTCGGTTTTGGAGTTGTTCACTATTTCAGAAAATGAAAGAATCCGATTAGAAAGGATAGACCAACAAAAAAAAAGCTACTCCTCCATTATGAGATAGAGGGATACCATCTTTGTCTATCCTGGGTTTAAAATGGGAAACATAATTTGGAATGGAGCAAAATTCTGAAGTTGCAGACCATGTTTCGGTAAGGCAAGCAATATCTATCTGGTTTTTGTCAAGACTAATTTGAATTTCATCAATTTTATTTACCAGTGACCTTACATTCGCTAGAAGGATTCTGGGAAATGTGTAGGAGGAGGAGCAATGTATCAAACCAGGGTTTCTTGATTTGTTATTGTAGACTTGTTGTAAGTTCTTGGGTTCATTTGATGTAAATAACGGGACTGAGGATACTGATTTGGCAATTTAAATGGGAGGGAGCTGGAACGTAACATGGAGGTCTTCTGAATGGATTTGTTCGGTGCCGTTGATAATTCGGATTCATGTGGGCTGGTGTGGTGAACTTCGTTTTTTGGCTGATCAATATTCATAGTGATAATACACGAGAGAGAGTTTGACAGTTGATGATAACTCTTTCTGGTATTATTAAAAAGTTTTTTGAATGCGCCATAGCCATGATTCAAATGAATCCGGTCAAACCAAAACAACGACCACTTCCAAACTTAAAACAAACTTTCTGGTGTAATAGTTGGCAGTCAGAGACTTTACACTCACCCCCAAAATTAAAACTCTTGCAAACATGCAGATATTTACATTTTTTTTTTTTTGCAAATATCATTCCAGGCAAACTTGCATACACCCTTATGTGTAGTCAGTTCATGACCGCTTATCTTGATTGACTTGACCTTTAGTTCGCATTCATTAGTATTCAACTTCATGTTCTCCGGGTCGGATGAACTCTTAATTATGTTATCCCCAAGGTAACTGAACTTTTGAAAAATACAAGTTTGTTTCATCACCTTTTTGTTACAGGAAACAATTGAATATTCATCCGGGTGGGATTTATTAATGATAATTTCCTGATTTTGATCCTCATTAACATAAGACGACTTTGGAGGGATTTCATTTAGATGCGACCTAAGGTCTATGATTGCAGATATTTCCTTCCTTATTAATTCTAATTTATCTCTCATTGCTGTAAGGGAAAGGAGTGATAAGTACAATAGGGGATTAGAACAACAATTGCCACAAGTAGTAGTTTCAGTCTGGTAGGAGGCATTAGATTTGTTGACTTCGAGATGGTCATTATTGCTTGGAAGGTTTGGAGCTAGAGAGGATGATCGAATTTCCATCACAATGTTCGCTAGGTCATTGCCCAATAGACGACGAGGGGGAGTAATTGGGAGAGGCTGGGGTTGACTGGAACAAGTATCAGCAAACGTAATTACCTTTTTTGGACTATCCTTGTTTAAACTATCCTTTTTCACAGAACAATCAAGGCATAGCCAACCTTTAGTCTATTGGAAACGTTCAATTCCAGCACATTGTTCGTGGAAATATGACCCACAGTCATTGTATATCAAACAGTTTAAAATTGCCCTGCAGCGACATTCGGGGCATACTCTCCTAGTCATTCTTGGGGTTTAGGATAAAATGAAGTTTAGTCTCTAATTAAGTCCGAATATAATCCTTTTAATTCACACCTGTTCAAAAACTGGGATTTAATCCTTTAAAAGAATAAATATGTCTTGACAGGTCAGAGACTGAAAAGCGACTTTTCCTTAGCTGTTCGAAGTCATTTGCCATCTTTTGTAATTTTGTATGCATCTATATAACTAAAAGCGATACGACCAGCCCTGGCAAAAAATATGCAATTTTTGCTCTTTGAATGCAAATAAATGTGACGTCACTCACAAGATTTTGTCTGGCAGAAATTCAATTCCTCTTTCCTGTTTATTTCATATACGCCAAAATAGCTTTAGCTTCAGCCTACTCCTGAGTGGTTAAGAAATTCTGGCGTGAATTCATTTTCTCCGTCCTGTGTATCTTTGCAGACGCTAAAATAATACTTTTTCATTCTAGGGTGAAAAACCAGCAATCTCAACTGAATTAAGTAATTCTGGCACGAATTCAATTCCTTCTTCTTGTTTATCCTTCACAGGCTCTCGCAAGCTAAACTAATAGGTTCCTTCATTCCATTGTAATTTTACTTTGTCTTCTATTTATTTATTTTGTTCAATAAAGGAGAAAGTCATAGGCTTGTCGCAATTTTTTCCCATGCCTTTTTCTTTAGCCGTTCAGAGTCATTTATCATCTTGTGAAATTCTGCATGCGCCATAGATGCTAAAAACGATACAACCACTCCTGGGGTAAAAATGGTGTATTTTTTGCTCTTCAAATGTATATAAATGTGAAGTCATGGGTAAAGATGAATGAGATGGGTTTTATTTTCAACTAATAATTAAATCATGCTTAACTGGCACTTACCAAATTTTTTAAATAACATTATCAACCAAACGTAGAAATGGTAAGAACGTTTGACGTTTTATTAAGCCACTATTGTGGCTTGAGCAGCGTCACACAATCTTTCATCATAAACCAAACTCAATCACTCTTCCTACCCTTTTCTTACCTTTCAACACTATTTAACTCTCCCGAAAAACAAGGTGTTGCTCCTGCAACGCTTGAAACTGGTTTCTATTTTATCCATTTATGAAGATCTTTTCGAAGCATGCAAGGAACATCAATAAAAGAAGAAGGAAAAAAGGAATTTCCTTGTCTAGAGCCGTGTATAAAAGTATGGAGGCATCTCTAATTACGAACCGGAGTGACGTCACAGTCAAAAGTCTATTTCTAGACCAATCAGAAGGCTAGAATACGAACCGGTTATACGAACTTTACGAACTTAATTCCTTCTTCTCAGAAATCACCAGACTTCTTGGAATGTTAGCATTGGATTTACGTAATAGCCTATGATGAAATCAAGCTACACAATATCTGTTTTGATGCAATTTCACCTTGGAACATTGTATAAGTTGATTGTACTTCATGTTTAATATAACAGTTCTGTTGAAGCTATTGAAGAACAAACTCTGAATAAAATGGAGAATATTGATGTTTTTGCTATGCAAATTTATATTGGGTACTATTGCATTATATAGAGACACATGAAAAAGACAAGTCTGCTTAACACAATAAAGAATGAATGAAAAATACTTTAGAAACAAATTTGAGGTATATATTTGCACATTGTGGGGGGTGGTTGCGTAAATTATAACATATATATATAAAATGTAACCCTGCTAGAATTTTTTTCTTTAAACACATTAATTTATTTGTGGTCTAGACTAGCCAAGCAGTGAAAATGTCGTTTGATGTAATTTTTATGTCTATAAGCTGTGTGTATGTGATAACGAGATTTCTTCATTAAATTATAGGTCTATATAGTGGGAGTGTGTTATCAAACCTTTTTAACTATCTACTCTTTATTTCTAGAGTTTATAGCATTTCGAAGGTTTTATAATGGGGTCTGTAGCGTAGCCTAGACTAACAATGAAATTTATCCCTACCTAATTCTGTTTTTAGAAACATAATTTCTTTAATGCTTTTGACTATCTCATAATGGTTAATGACTGCAAAAAAATCTTTATTTCAACGTATTTCAGTTTTAGACCTGATATCCGATAGTATAAGAATGGCTTCTTTCAACTTTGATAAACTCGTTATTATCCAAAAACAAGAAAAAATTTGTTTTACATATAATCATCGAGTTTTTAAAACCTCACCGAATCTTAGTAACAAAGTGTTTTTGCTTGAACTGTAGAAGATGTAAAAATATTTTTTTTACACTCCATAATCTAAGAATAGTTATCTTCGTTAGAGAGATTGACTTTTAAAACCAGTTCGCCCTTTTGAACTTCAGATGTGCCATTTACATTTCGTTTTCGTTAGAGTAGAATTTTTTTGCATTAATATAGAAGAGGGGGAGGGGGTGAGCTGCGTAAAAGGGGGCGAGTTCTTTTTCACCATGGCTTTTACTCTACAAAAAACTATAATTTAATTTATTTTTAAGGATAATTTTGAAGAATACGCCCCTCCCGCGAAAAAAGAAGGCCAGGATTGAGGATGGAAACCATTTACGTCCTTCTGTTATTAAATATGCTGCACTTTCTGTGTCCTCTATGCAAGGCAAGAATGTCCTCAACGACACTACAAGACAGTGAACTGGCAATGAACATGATGGACTCGCAAGAAACACTTAATGTGAGTTTAAATTTATCGCTATTTCCGCTAAAAATAAACTAGCTAATGGTTTATTCTCCTAAAGGAAATAAATCCTTTTTTTGGCACTATTGACAACTGAATAACATATTATATTCTATCAAATAGAAAAGTGATATGTGCTTGTCAAATCACGTTTGACATAGGATAACACTACCCTTCAATTATTACATCAAGAGCTACAATTCTAAATCAAACCATTTCTAAAAGTATTTCCGGTTTATAACCATTCACTTCAACAACAAGTAATTAACAGATTGTGATATGTGCATGTCACATCACGATTGACAAATGGGTAACATCCCTCCCCCTTTCAAATTATTACATCAAGAGCTACAATTCTAAATCAGAGCACGTCTAAAAGTATTTCCGCTTATAACCGGACACTTCAACAACAAGTAATTAACTGATTTTACGTACACTAAATGAATATTCGTATACATCTGAATAACACATTTTATAACACCAAATAGAAGAGTGATACTAGATTTAGGAAGATACTTTTTTTATTCTATTTTCTTACATTAAAAAAAAGATGGTTTTTCCAGACAAAGTAACAGCATATTTCCTACAGTAAATCTTATGAATTGCAAGAGTGGGGAGGGCAGGTGTTGCTTATGATAAATATTTTCACAAGGTAATTGCTTTTCATTTTGAGTACATTAAGATGAAACTACGGTGTGTGATTTTCATTATTTTAGAATGGACAGCGCAAGCGCTGCTATATTTATTATTTTTTTTACCACTAAATTATTTACTAAAAAAAACTAAGATACTATATTGCATATTGAAAAATGTTTGACTACTATATTGCTAAATAGTGCTGCTATTAAGTATGTTGCATGGTTAAGATGAAACTATGGTGTGCGATTTTCATTATTTTAGTATGGGCAGCAGCAGCACATTATGCGCTGCTATAATTGTCATTTTTCTTTCTAGTAGATAATTTGCTATGAAAACTAAGAAGGTATAATGAATATGGTAAATTTATGAGTATTATAATTTAATATGGACAGCAGCACATTATGCGCTGCTATATTTATTATTTTTTCTTTCCACTTGATTATTATTAAACAACAACTGCCTGTGTGTGTATGTGTGTGTGTGTGTGTGTGTGGTGGAGGGGGGGGGGGGCAAGTAAGATCCTAGGTTTTCCAAAACAGATAAAGAGTATTAAGATGAAAATTTCAGGGAATGTTGGGCAAAATCAGAACCTACTATGTTCATTTATGTTATAAATATGATATAACAGTAAAACATAGGGGATACCACATTGAAACTTTCAGCATAGATATAGAGTGGTTAGGGGAGGGGGACAGTGAACTAACCAAATGACACTATGCGCACACAGATAGTGATATTGCTACTGCTTCTGCTACTTCTACTACTACGATTACCACTACTACTACTACTATTATTATTATTACTACTACTACTACTACCATTACTACTACTACTACTACTACTATTACTACTACTACTACTACTGCAACAAAGCGTGTTTCTTTATTATAATGCATATGTTTTAAATGATATGAAAACATAGTATGCTAATAATCCAATTTTAAACTCTTTTAAAAAGAGGGTTATTTATACACTTTGAAAATAAGCTATTTTCATTATAGGTTAAAACAGATGACATATCGTCACTACCTTCTCCCCCACCTTGAGAATGAAGCCATGAATTATGTGACCTCATTGACGAGACAGCTTTAATTGAAGTGCCAATGGCGTTTCGTGACAATAAGGTCATTGGAATACCGGCTATCGACGAACAAGATACGGATGAACGGTACGGTAAAGTTTTACGTGAATGTGATGGTAGTGTTAATTTAGATGATATACCTTTTGACAATATTGATGACCCTGAATGGATAACTTTTTAAGAAAATATTTCAGTGATGCTAATAATTCTTTTGATGTAGACCATAGCACAGTTGAACAAAGCAATGAAGTTATTTCAGATCAAGATATGCAAGAGAGCGATTTAGCATGGCTGAGTCCAAACAGCATACAAATTTTAGATTATTCTACCTGTGAGTTAAATGAGATCCCTCCCCAAACAGATTTAATGGAAATAACCCCATTTCAACCGAATTTAATTGAAGAAGAAAATAAATTCGCTTGCTATGATTCACATAGTCCTAACACGTTAGAGGCTATGTTAAGCGAACTGGGGGATTTCACTCCACATACCAATCCTACTGTTGAGGATGAACAAAGTAGTGGAGGGGGAGGAAGAGGTAGTGGTAATGGTGATATACAGTTCTCACCAATACTACCCGAATTTCAGCAAACAAATTCAATCCTGAATACGATAGATGTTTTCACTGCAACATTCGGCGATCCTTTTAATACACTGATGGCGGAGAATATTATAAGTGATCCAATAAATATTATCCATACATATGTAGAGAAGATTCGAGCGCTTCTTGAACACCAAATTCGAACGTGGGAGGGAGACAGCATAAAGGTATCAATAGTTCTAAAAATATTCTATTTAAATGAAAATCATGGTGAAGTCTACTTTCATTAAGTGTACACTGGAATGTTAGTCCTTCACCCTCATTTGGAAAATTACGAGAATGTTTTCATGGAATGGATAGACAATGTTGTCACTCATTTGGAAAATTATAATGAGAAGAGTAGTGGTTCTGTGGTTGTTTGTTGAAAATTTAAGTGTAAATATATGTAAATTTAGAAAAGATTTTATTTTAAGAGGGGGGCATTGGGATGAGGGTATTTTTTTTAATATAACCCCGATTTAGAAGGGTGTCAGGGCGTGCAACGAATTTACTTCGAAACAGGCCAAAAGAGGTTCATGTACGCATTTCTTATAGCGGCTTTCCGACCTCTACAAAATAAGGCTGCTAAGAGAAATTCGGACCAATGGGTCGTACATGGGAAAGAGGGGTCTGATTTCCCCCGAGTAGATATCAGTTGTTTAACAGATAAATTTCTTGTAACATTCAAAGGAGTAGATATTTTTGAACGAGCAGGCGCACATTTAAAGATTGGTGTTACAGTGCTACAATACGAAACGGAATTTGAAGATGGAACACGTACTAATAAAAAGGGAGTAATATTTCCAGTAAGAGCGCCGTCAATTGAATCTGTGATGCACTGCGTTTGGCTGTTGTACACACCACCTAGTGAGCCTGATTCAATTGGTCATTTCAATCCAATTACAGATATTAGTAGAGTTCTAGGGGAGGGAAAGAACGGGTGTGGGGTACGTTACTATTGCTCAATGTGTTTGTCTACATTTTTGACAGAATTAAAGCTTCAGAATCACATGAAACACTGTCAACGACACGGCTTTCAATCTGTGGAGACACTTTCTGGTGACCGACCAATTGTACGATTTAGAAATTTCCAGAATACACTCATGCAAAGCGATAAAATAAGTTTGGACTGTGAGGCTAAACTCACAGATGTGAACGACCCCCAAAATCCAAATCGTATCAAAGAACATCAAGCTATTGCAGTTTCCTATGCCCAAGCTCAAAGAGACAGCAGTAACAATATGCGACTGTTAGAAATAGTTGAGACATTGGAGGAGGATTGTATGGTAACAGCATTTACTAAATTAATCGTCACAGCGAATAGGGCAATCTCCCGTTTGCAACATACCCATTATCCATGATTCTATTGCCCGAGGATTGCCTAGCAATAAAAAAGGGAAAATATGTTGGGTACGTAAGGGGGAATTTGAAGAGGGGACTAAGGAGAAAGGGACTAGGAGAAAAAGACTAAGGGGGGAAGGGGAAAGTCCGCGACCACGACCATTTATGGCAGGAAATATCATCAGGGGTTAGTAATTTTCGTGGCGTTGCATATCAATCGTGCAATGTAAATATGAGCCTGCAGTTCTTCATACTGGTTTTCATTCACAATTCAAATTATGATTTGAAATTTATTTTACCGGCATTGGCACGTATGCACAGGGAGGGAGTCGCAGATAGCCCATGGGTAAATAACTCATTTACCTATAATGTTATACCCAAATCAGCTGAGAAGTTGTTGCTTTTAGAATTCAAGTGACAAACACTGGATACTGGGCATACTTGCTGGAAAAAAAATCCGTTTTTAGATTCATGCAGTTTTTCCCCAAAATCCCTCAGCCAACTCGTCCAAGTGCAGAAAAGTGACAATTTTGATAGTTTCCCTCTGCTTAAACAGAGCTTTCCAGACAATGAAATATATGATCTACTAACTTGTAAAGTCATATATGCATATGATTATTACAACTCTAGCGCAAGGTTAAGTGAGGAGAAAATTCCCCCCATTGAAGCATTCTATAATTCACTTACAGATAGTGAACGTACTGCCGAAGACTATGAATTTGCCAAGAGGGTTTGGGCTAAGGAGGGCTGTAAAAATGGTCGGGACTATTGTCGTATGTACTTGGCACGTGATGTGTTAACTCTTTTAGATATTGTCTGCAAGAACACAGACCAAATCTATTCGGAATTCGGGCTGGACATTGGATATTATTTTTCAAATACCTGGTAATGGATTTAACTCTAAAAGTCAGTAGGGAAGAAATTGGTTTGATCACCGATGTGGATCAACACTTATTTGTAGAAAAATCTATGAGGAGGGATATGCTTTTCACGGGGATCGTGTCAAGACGACTGATCCAACTGGACAGAGCTCTGTTGACGGTGGTGTAAAGTCCAATGCTGTTTTTCTGGACTTGAACTCTCTTTACCCGTCAGCAATGTCTCACTACAGTTTACTGTGTGGCAATTACAAATGGCTTGAAAATCCTTGTGCCATAGATATCCCAGACATTCAAACTGTCGAGGGAAATGGTCCCCAACGATGGGTTTTTGAAATTGACGGTCACATACCAATGGAGCTCAACGACTCAGTAAAAGATTTTGTTCTACCCTGTGTAAATAGACCGGTGGCCAAGGACTCTTTCAGTCCATACAATTTGTCTTTGGTCGAGGATATGGGCATGCATTGGACCCCCTCCAAGCAGAAACTAATTGCAGATCTGGAACCGAAACAGAATATCGTCGTTCACCATGTGCTTTTGCGGTGGATGGAGAACAACGGTTTCAGGGTTACAAAGATATACAGAGCTTTATAATTCCACAAGAAACCCTATTTAAAAACGTTTATTGACACGTTTGTCAGCAAACATTCACAGACGAAAAGTAAAGTTGAAAGAGATCTATAAACTTATACTAAATTCAGCTTCTGGGAAAATGTGTGAAAGTGTACGAAACATATCTCGTTATGACGTCATAACCTGCCCTCGAGAATGCGCTCGAATTGTTACCGACCCCAACTTCACAACATTCACTGTCACAGACTCGAATATGGTTCTTCTACACAGAAAAAAGAGAAACGTCGTTCTGAATAAGAACATCGCGGGGGGAGTGCGATGCTATAAATTTCCAAGAAACTCATGTTGTCATTCTTTTACATTGTGTGTACGGTGCAATGGCCAAGGGAGGGGGAAGTTCAAGTGTACCATGGAGACACAGATTCACTCCTATTAAAGGTTAAAAAAGAGAATTTATATGAAGATTTGGAAAGTGGTGCACACATCAGCTTACGTTTGGACTTTACGAATTGGAATGAGAGCATCTATCCCGAGTTGGTGAAACGCCAGGCCCCCAATCAATGTTAATGGTAAAATCTGAGACGGGGAATGATTTAATATCCAATGGGGTGTTCCCCGGTCCGAAAGTATCCTGTGTGGAAACACATGATAAGCATGTAAACAAGCGTGCAAAGCGGTGCCTACATACTTTATAAAAAATAATTCGACAAGAATGTCTATAGAAACTGTGTGGTGAGTAGTTTAGTGCCAAGAGCAAAAGTAATGGCCATTCGAACACTACAATTTAAAAATTACACTGTTAGAGTGGAAAAAAATTCCATGTCTTGCATATCTGACAAGGTCTATGTACGTGAGTATGGTGTGAAGGTACTCCCCCATAGTCACTACCGTATTTCAGATCGAGTTGAATGTGTGGAGCATAGAAAATAACTCGGTCTGGATAAATTAACTTAAATCCTAAATAGTACTGCTACTTGGTGGGTGGGTTGGTTGGTGGACAACAATTTCCCTATGATATACATTCCATTCTGCCATCAATAACATCTTCATCAACATCATTATCATCATCATTTAACTTTTGCTGCTATTGTATACAGAGTTTTTTTTGGGCCCCGCAGCAGGCCAGCCCCTGCGCTTTCCAGCCCAGCCCCCGGGAGGTTGGGGTCCCGGCCCGGCCTTCGGCCCCGGGATCGGGGGTGGGGGGTTCTCGGCCCGTCCCGGCCCCGGGAAGGGATTCTCATCTTCTAAATGTTGTAAATGGTGTTTTATATTTTATTCTCTTAGTCTACAAATGTGTTCAGCTGTGCTGCTGCTGCTGCTAGTGATATTAAGTGTATGCATTATTTAAAATACGTGTTTTTGTCGTTGCCAATAAAAGAAAAATATGATTCTTAAATTGTTGTTGTTGTTCAGTTCTCTTGCTATTATTGAGTGTCGTAGAAAAAGTGTTGCTAATAAAAGAAAAACTGTATTCTGGTGTTTTTGTTGCAATTGAATATCGTACTAGGTATAAACTGATTTAGTGTAGGAAAAATTACTATTATTTATTCATTAGATAAGTATGGTTTACAGTTAGTTGTAGTCCAACTACATCAACAGCAGTAGGTACCAATTTAAAACACAATTCAAATCGTTTCTCTGTGGTCCGTCAATATCGGGCAAAACGACACTTTTAGCTAAAATAATTAAAAATTGTAAAGAAATGTTTTTGGAAAAACAGAAAAAAATTACTTTTGCTATAGTATGTGGCAGGAGTCCTACGACTAAATAAAAGCTATTGCTGCTGCTACATCTATGCCAATACAATTCATACGAGGACTTGATGTTTTCAATAGTATTGAGCCAAACTCATGGGTGATTATTGATGATTAAGTTGAATCCATTGAAAAATGGTCACAGGAAATGCTACAACTATTTACTGTTCCTTCTCATCATGAACACATTTCCATAACGCTAGTTCTACACAATCTGTTTCATCAGAGCAAGTGTATGAGAACCCTTGCTTTGAACTGCACCTACTATATTATCTACCGAGTTGTTCGTGATTCAACTTCTCTAATAACTCTAAATAAACAATTATATCCAGGTGATCCAAATTTCTACTTTCAGCATACAGTCAGGCAACAAACGGGTACATTCTGTTGGATCTTAATCAGAATACACCCGACGATTTGCGTGTAGTCAGATATTTTCGACAATGAAATTACTGTATATCTTCCGGTGAACAGTAGAAAAGGCTATTAGTTGCCATCATGACACTGAAGAAACTACACGAAAAAAGACACTTATTTTCCGTTCTAAGCACTTCAAAACCACAACTTAGGAATGCCATACAAAAACATGGTGTTGACAAAAAATTTATTAATCAAATATCTGAACTTTGTTTAAATTTAACCGAAAACAATGTACAGTTTCCAGAAGGTGTTAGACAAAGCAACATCGTTCCACTGTACGTGCCTTGGCTTGCAAAACAAAGGAAAAGATTTTAAAAGAAAACGTCTCCTTCAAGCGGGCGGTAGCTTTTTTACACATTTACTGCCAATAATCGCAGGACTTGTAAACAGGTTTCTCTAGATGGCTAAACCCTATAAATTGACTCCAATAGAACTTGTCCTTTCACCAATTGAACACTTTGAGTACAATCTAAGCAAGTTCATTAATGATGAAAATATTGCCGATGATAAAAAGCTAGTTTTACTTCAAGATGCACTTCGTCGTGTGGACAAACACAGACCGTACCGTGAGAGACCCGTCAATGTAAATGTCATTGATCCCCACACCAAAAAAGGAAACATCTCCTCAAGATTCTGCAGCAACAACACCAGCAACAATAAAATCAAAGGAGAAGGAATTGAAGTCAATAGTGACAACAATTGAAAACCTACTGCCACATCTTTCATTCAATCTTTGAACTGTGAGGACGTAATCTGGATTATACTTTGTCTTTAATTGGATTGCACAATTTACGAAACTGTTGAAATTAAGAAAACTACGAAATATTACAAATTTTCTGATAACAAAGTACTATAACTTACCGACGGCTTGATCGAATACGGACTATGATCTTTGATTATCATTTAGATTATGGGAAGTAAGTTTTTGTGCCCTGTAAAATGGATTTAGTGTATATTTGTCCAGTTTTGAATTTTCTACAGAGACAAATTATTAAAAAGGCAGATAAGGACGCTGTTATTAAACTAGCAGCAAAATTTTTCGGAAAAGATGCAGTTAAAGAGACTATTGAAATCTGTCGTGATATGTTTAAAATGGGCATTCTTGAGAGGCGCCGAGGCTCACATCCGAATGCGGCTTTTATGGCCGACTTTTACGAATTGCTATCGGACCGGATCTCGAAAGATGATCCTGTTCTACGGTTTGCGATTATGGACCCGTCAGATGTTCCGGTTTTCCCAAGCGAACCAAATACTATTGTGGCATCAAGATTACATGACTGTGTTCGAATGTTAAATTTCCTCGTTGAAAAACAGGAGTCTGTTAGCACAGAATATGGATGAACAAAACTGTTTGTGCCCGCTCGTCCCTAAGCCAGAAAATGCTACAGTTCCTGTTATTTTTAGTAATTTACCTGCTAGTATGCAGTCTTCCAACCCCGCTAAGCAGCACGAGTTGTTTTTAAATTTAGGATGCTTAGACAAAATCGAACAGGTTGAGCAGCGGAGAGGTAGGCAACTAGTGTTTATGAAAGATATTGAATCTGCCTTGTCGGTGGTAAGTGCACTACCACCCGGTTCACGCATCAGTGCTGAGGTCGTAAAGAAGGAACATCTAGGAACTATACGTATTGACAAAGGTTTTGATGAATCAACTACTACAGGTCTAGTTAACTCTGTTGTGCAAGCAAATCACTTTGGAGGTAGTTCAGTCGTGCAGTTGTCCTTTAAGTCTCAACTAGATCTCGATATCGCTCTAAAGCATGGCATCAAAATTGATTATTCGCTTTTCCGGGTATCAACTCCCCTGAACCGACCAAAGCAGTGCTATAAATGCCAAGGCTTTGATCATTTTGCTCGTGAATATATGAACGAACTTAAATGTGGCAAATGTGCCGGGCCCCAGGTTAATAGCCGTGATAATGCATGCTCAGCCTCTATTGTGAAATGTGCAAATTGTGGTGGAAATCACAGAAGCAACAGCTTCTCCTGCGCCGTGTTGAAGAGCCGTATGCCTGTCGTTGCTTCGAGCACTCAAGCTTGAAGCTGATACCCCCCCCCACAGGTATGGACCTTTGCACTGAACCTGAAAGTGTAAACCTGTATTTTCAGAACATAAATGGAGCAAGAGATAAGTTAATAGTTTTAGCCGAAATATTCAAGTCATTCGAAATAGTGTGTATAGTAGAGCATCAGTTAAGTGGCGTTAATTGTAATCAGTTGGAAGTTTCTTGTGAACACGAGCTCTTCCTCCGTCCTGCGAAAGTCACAGGAGGTCGTCCCTCTGGTGGCATTATGATTGCAGTAAATAAGAGCCTTAAGTGTGTTTTACTTGAAACGAATGAAAATTTTGTTGCCATTGATCTAGGTCATACCGTATTTCTTGCAGTTTATAGGCCTACTAATTACAGAAACGAACAATCTAACGAACGTTTTGCTAAAGCATGTGCAAGTGTCTTAAAATTTCTCATAAAATACGAGAGTTTGGTAAAGCCATTTTGCTTAGTGGCAATTTCAACACTGACCTTACTATTCCTAGTTTACCGTGGTCCCAGATCTTATTATCATCACTTCCGAAAGATCTAACTGTGGCAACGAATAGCAGAAATTATACTTATGTTCTTAATTCAGGTAGTGTGGCAAATTTGGACTTTACAATCTCAGATCTTGAATCGTCAAAAAAAGTCTCTTGTTAAAGTATCGGATGAAATGATGATTAGTGATCATTCTTACCTTGATTCTTACCTTGGAATTGGATATGTATTATGCTGAAATAGTTCATGCTATGAAAGTTGCGGCTTCCGTTGCGGTTCCTGTTATTAGAGTCCGTAAAAATACACAAAAAAGGGATGGTCTGCTATATATGGGTTTGGCAAAGCAAAAGAGAAATACCGGCTATGGTATCATATTTGGGATCAATTTGACCAACCGAGAAATGGCCCTTTTTTCCAGATAGTTCAATCAACAAAATAGAAATATATAAAGTTAGTGGCAACATGGAAGAAACAACAAGTAAAAGATATATCAACCAAAAAATTAGGAATAATCCAAAGTTACTTTATAATGAGGTTAATAGATTAACGCAATCATCAGCTGATTTATCAGACCAAATCCCGCTGGAACAATGGTATGGATATTTTACTTCAGTATTTTCGTCCAACCCACCATCAACTGAATTGAGTTATCGTGAATTGTTATATAAGCATTTTTCTCAGTTGAACCCATATAAAAACCTAGTTTGTTTTTCCCCATCTTCGGTTTTGATTAAAATTACATCACTAAAATGTGGGAAGTCCCCAGGTCTAGATGGTTTGTTATCAGTGCACCTCTTGTATGGTACTACAAAACTACTAGAACATCTTACGTTATTATATCAAGTAATAGTAATCCAGCATTGTATTGCAAGCAATAATCCAGCAATATTGCTATATTTGGTAAGCATTTTAGCAGACATATAAGACAGAATTAAGATATAATTTTTTATTGTGCAGTGATGACTCTGGGTCCTATAGTACCAGGCTGAGATTAAACCCAAAAATGTAGGAGGGCAAGAATTTACTGTTCAATTTTTTTTTATCCAGATATAAAAACGGTATTTTTCAAAATCAAGGGAGGGGTATTTTTTTATTAATACAATTTGTAATTTTCCTTAATTTGAAAACCCTTGACCTTTATCCATATAAAAAAAAAATCATCTTTAATTCCCTAGAATAAAAATTCAACCAGCTAGTGGTTTCAATCCATCAGCCTAAAGGCTATGGGCCCAGTGCGTTTCCATTGCACCAAGCTGCTGTTGCAAAGGAATTCTATAATATGTTAATTTCAGTATATCATTTTGAGAATGGGCTTGCCAAGTAGAAGTGATGGAGTATAAGAAACGTGGGGGCTCACATGGCATCATCAGTGTTTTCTATAAAGTTTGGGTAAAGGTCTAGATTTAACCTACTGAAGGTAAAACAAAATTTTCCATAGCCTACTTTGCATTGGGTAAAGAAAACGACCCGAATTAATTATAAAATAAGGGAAATACAATAATATTACTGTCAAATAGTTTCAAATGAAATTAGTCTAGATTTGCTTTACAATAGTAACGTGAAGTGTTGGTTGAAGCAACTTTTGGTTGGCTTTGCTGACAAAAATGTTGCAACACTTTGATTTTATTGCTCTGCCAAAAATTAAATTATGTGGTTGTCAACTCCTCATGTATTTAAACCTGGTACGTTTCAAGATGATCTTTTTTTCAGCCGAAATACAAAGGATCAAATGCTCCTAATTAAAAAAAAAATATATGTTTATAAAACAAACTTTATTCTCTGTTTTCTTATACCTTATTTATACCCTATATTTGTGCCCTATTGTGGTCAATTTTCAATGTCAGTAGGTTTTAAATGCACCATGTATACAATCTAAAGCTTTATTACATTGCCTCAAAATATAAAACTTAGCCTAATCTATGCTGTTATTGTAAAATTTACATTATTTACGAGCTAGGGTTATGTTATTTTGTCTCCAAATAACTCTTATTAATGGTTTCCATTGTAATTGATTTAATTGTATGTCTATCGCCACATGATTGCCCCATGAACACTTTACCAATAATTGATAGATTGAATTTTTTTTTTTACAAGCTAATGTTGAAGTAAATAAATAAATTGGGCTAGATATTAGCTTTATATTAGTTTTACATTAGTTTTTTACATTAGTTTTACAAGCTAATGTTGAAGTAAATCAATAAAACAGGCTATACATTAGTTTTACATTAGTTTTTACATTAGTTTTACAGGCTAACGTTAAAGTAAATCAATAAATTCGGCTAGACGTTAGTTTTACAAGCTATTGTTGAGTTTTATTAAATAAGAAAAAAAAAAAGTCTTCTGTATAACTTTTTTCATACTTCCCTATAATAATTTGATTTTTAAAAAGTCATACAGAAGACTATACCATTTTCCATGTTTAAAGGAAACACAATATTTTTAATTAATTTAATTTTCATGTTCCTGGTCTCCCCAGGCCATTCAACGTGTCCCCAGGTGGCGATAGGGGAACGCTCTACAGATATGTAGGGTACCTCCATAGGAGGCACGGACCAAGGGGGACATTGTCCCTGGGGGTCCATAATTGAAACTGGGGCACCCTCGCCCGGGGTCATAAATACAGGCGGAGGAGGAAGAAGGCCCCTCAAATGTACACTCAAAAGGGCCCACTGGTTTAGTAGAGATGCCATAATATCTCGTGACAGGAGTCCATATATGGGCATAGCCTCCCTAGGGAGAATGATTGCGTAATCGGTCAATGACCTCTTTCTCCAGGTGTGTTTTTGGCACGCTCTTAGCGAATGTCAAGGTCAATGTTGTTATTGTTTCCGAGGCAAAATGCCAAGGTCAATGTTGTTGTTGTTTCCGAGGCAAAATGCCAAGGTCAATGTTGTTGTTGTTTTGAACAGAGTCATTAGAGAGAACACGTGGTTAATGGGGTCAATGTTGTTGTCGTTCGAAGCAAAGTTAATGACACTTCCTTCCTGTTCGAGGCAGATGTCAAGGTCAATGTTGTTATTGTTGTTCAAGCCAGATGTTATGAGTTTCCGGGAAACAGTATTTGTTATTGTTGTTCAAGCCAAATGTTATGAGTTTCCAGGAATTTGGAACACCTGTGCTGTCGACCTCAATTCACCTATCGTGAATCAATAATTCCCCTTAGAAACAACAAATTAATTTCCCCTTTCTTGACAGATCAATCAACCAATGACATCATCTGTCAGACTTTAAAAATTTTCACCTAGAAACGATTCTCCAGGAATAGATCCAAGTCATTAATGTCTTTGCCTCGGAAACAACTCTTTTGGTCGAACTCCAAAGGATATTAATAACCAAAGACCGTGGAAACAATTCACCAAGAAACATCTTAGCAATGAATTGTTTTAGCGCGGGAAAGAGTTTCATAGTAATTTGAAATGCATTAGCGCAGAGATGCCAAACAAAAGGAACACGCTGAATTACGTTTAGGGATTATTTGGGCGAAAACCGTTTTAGACAGGTTATGGGATTATTTGGGCGAAACAGATAGAGACATTTTAAAAGATGATTTTTGAAGAGATTTTAGAAGAGAATTTAATGGTGAAACTCTGTGGTCGTTATAATACACAAGTTTCATTTGAACAGTGTTGTGAGGTCCTCTAACCCAACCCCAAAGGGTTCCTATCCTTCTACCCCAACCCCGAAGGAAGCACCGGTACTCAAAGGTCCCCCCAAGCTTCCAAAGAGCCCCAGCCCCCCAAACGCCCTCCTCAGACCCTCAAAGGCCCTCCCCTGGTCCTCAAGGGCCCACCAGACCCCCAAAGGTCCCCCGGACCCCAAACGCTCTCCTCAGACCCTCAAACGCCCTCCTCAGACCCTTCAAAGGCCCTCCCCTGGTCCTCAAGGGCCCACCAGACCCCCAAAGGTCCCCCGGACCCCAAACGCTCTCCTCAGACCCTCAAACGCCCTCCTCAGACCCTCAAAGGCCCTCCCCTGGTCCTCAAGGGCCCCCCAGACCCCCAAAGGTCCCCCGGACCTCAAACGCTTTCCTCAGACCCTCAAAGGCCCTCCCCTGGTCCTCAAAGGGCCCCCGGACTCCCAAAGGGCCCAGCCCCCCCCCCCCCCAAACGCGCTCCTCAGACCCTCAAAGGCCCTCCCCTGGTCCTCGAAGGCCCCCCGGGCCCGAGAAGTGCCGTGGGCAAGGAAAGCGCCGCAGGATGTGCCGCAGGGATGCGCCGCGGGTCAGGAAAGCGCCACAGGGGATGTAGTTTGCTTTTTCAAGCTTTTATGAGCTAGGTTTCTTAGCCTTTCGTTGGTGTGTGTTGACTGAAACTTATGATTTGGGATATGTAGTTTGCTATTTTTGACTTTTCTGAGTTGGATTTCTTAGTCTTTCATAGGTGTGTGGTGTCTGAAACCTATGATTTGGGATGTGTAGTTTGCTATTTTCGACTTTTCTGAGCTAGGTTTCTTAGCCTTTCATAGGTATGTGTTGTTAGAAAATTATGATTTGGGATGTTTAGTTTGCTATTTCAGGCTTTTCTGAGCTAAAGTTTTCTAGTATTTCGTAGGTGAATGTTGTCTGAAACCAATAGTTTGGGATGAGTAGTTTGCTATTTTTGACTTTTCTGAGCTAGGTTTCTTAGTCTTTCGTTGGTGTGTGTTGTTAGAAAATTATGATTTGGGATGTTTAGTTTGCTATTTCAGGCTTTTCTGAGCTAAAGTTTTCTAGTATTTCGTAGGTGAATGTTGTCTGAAACCAATAGTTTGGGATGAGTAGTTTGCTATTTTTGACTTTTCTGAGCTAGGTTTCTTAGTCTTTCGTTGGTGTGTGTTGACTGAAACCTATGATTTGGGGCGGTTAATTTGCTATTTTTTACTTTTCTGAGCTAGATTTCTTAGCCTTTCATAGGTGTGTCCTTTCTGAAAATTATGATTTGGGAGGTGTAGTTTGCTTTTTGAACTTTTCAGAGCTAGGATTCTTAGTCACTCATAGGTGTTTGTTGTCTGAAACTTCGAGTTTGGGATGAGTAGTTGGCTATTTCAGACTTTTCTGAGCTAAGGTTTCTTAGTATTTCGTAGGTGAATGCTGTCTGAAACTTATGATTTGGGATATGTAAATTACTATTTCGGGCTTTTTTGAGTTGGATTTCTTAGTCTTTCATAGGTGTGTGGTGACTGAAACTTATGATATGGGATATGT